>PVJS01013680.1:0-41684 GCA_004027185.1 Glis glis | reverse complement strand
TACCTGTGCCTATATGATGGAGTGTTGGACCTATGGCTTCTTCTAATAATTTCACAGTCTCTGGTCTAACTTCCAGGTCTTTGATCCATCTCGAGTTGACTCTTGTGCAGGGTGAGAGGTAAGGATTCAGCTCCATTTTTCTACAGGTAGATAACCAGTTTTCCCAGCACCATTTGTTGAAAAGACTGTCCTTTCTCCACCATATGTGTTTGGCATCTTTGTCAAAAATCAATTGGATATAAGTTTGTGAACTTGTTTCTGTATCTTCTATTCTATTCCACTGGTCTATGTGTCTGTTTTTGTGCCAGTACCATGCTGATTTTATTACTATAGCTCTGTAATATAATTTGAAGTTAGGAAATGTGATGCCTCCTGCATGGTTCTTATTGCTGAGAATTGCTTTGGCTATTCTGGGTCTTTTGTTTCTCCACATGAAATTAATGACTGATTTTTCTAGCTCTGAGAAAAATGATGTTGGTATTTTGATAGGGATTGCATTGATTCTGTAGATCATTTTTGGCAGGATGGCCATTTTGATAATATTTAATCTGCCTATCCAAGAGCAGGGAAGATCTTTCCATCTTCTAAAATCTTCTTCAATTTCTTTCTTCAGTGTTCTATAGTTTTCATTGTAGAGGTCTTTCACCTCTTTGTTTAAGCTTATTCCTAGGTATTTGATTGGTTTTGAAGTTATTGTGAATGGGATTGTTTTCTGGATTTCTTTCTCAGTGGATTCATGGTTGGCATATATGAAACCTACTGACTTTTTTAGGTTTATCTTGTATCCTGCTACTTTGCTGAATTTGTTAATTAGCTCTAGTAGACTTTTGGTTGAGTTCTTTGGGTCTTCTAGATATAGGATCATATCATCTGCAAATAAAGATAATTTTAATTCTTCTTTTCCTATTTGAATTCCTTTGATATCCTTCTCCTGTCTTATTGCTCTGGCAAGAGTTTCAAGGACTATGTTGAAAAGGAGTGGTGATAGTGGGCATCCTTGTCATGTTCCTGATTTTTTCCCTGTTCAATACGATGTTGGCTTTGGGTTTCTTATATATTGACTTGATGATGTTGAGGTATATTCCTTCTATTCCGATTTTCTGGAGAGTTTTAACATGAATGGGTGTCGAATTTTGTCAAATGCTTTTTCTGCATCTATTGAAATGATCATGTGATTTTTGTTTTTAGTTCAGTTTATGTGGTGGATAACATGTATTGTTTTGCATATGTTGAACCAGCCTTGCTTTCCAGGGATGAAACCAACTTGGTCATGGTGTAAGATTTTCTCAATATGGTTTTGAATGCGCGTGGCTAGTATTTTATTTAGAATTTTTGCGTCTATGTTCATTAATGATATTGGTCTGTAGTTTTCTTTCCTTGAGGTATCTTTATTTGTCTTTGCTATTAATGTGATGTTGGCCTCATAAAAAGAGTTTGGAAGAATTCCATCTTTTTCAATTTTGCGGAATAGCTTGTGAAGTATTGATTTTAGTTCATCTGTGAAGTTTATGTAAAATTTGGCTGGAAAACCATCTGGACCTGGGCTTTTCTTTGAGGGAAGACTTTTTATTGCTGTTTCTATCTCTATGCTTGCTATTGGTTGATTCAGTTTTTCTGTATCCTCTTGGTTCAATTTGGGTAGGTTGTATGTGTCTAGAAATCTTTCGACCTCTTCCATGTTTTCCATTTTGTTGGAATATAAGTTTTCAAAGTAGCTTCTTATGATCCTCTGGATTTCTCCACTATCTGTGGTGATATCCCCTGTTTCATTTCTGATTTTGGTAATTTGCGTTGATTCTCTCCTTCTTTTGGTTAGGTTAGCTAGTGGCTTGTCAATCTTGTTAATCTTCTCGAAGAACCAGTTCTTGTTTTGTTGATTCTTTGTATTGCTTTTTTATTTTCTATTTCATTAATTTCTGCTCTGATTTTAGTTATCTCCTGCCTTCTACTGGCTTTGGGCTGCAACTGTTCCTGTTTTTCAAGATCCTTGAGGTGTGTCATTAGGTTATTTATTTGGATGTTTTCTGTTTTTCTTATGTAGGCACTCAGTACTATAAATTTTCCTCTTAACACTGCTTTCAAGGTGTCCCACAGATTTTGATATGTCGTGTCTCTATTTTCATTTAATTCCAGGAATTTTTTTATTTCTCCCCTTATTTCTTTCCTGATCCAGTCCTCGTTCAGGAGTGTATCGTTCAGTCTCCATGTACTTACGTGATTACTTTTTGTCTTCATGTTGTTAATTTCCAGTTTCAATCCATTGTGATCTGAGAAGATGCAGGAAATTATGTCACATCTTTTGAATTTGCTGGTGCTTGCTTTGTGATCCAGTATGTGGTCTATTTTGGAGAATGTTCCGTGAGCAACTGAGAAAAATGTGTATTTAGGTGTTGTTGGTTGAAATAGTCTGTATGTGTCTATTAGATCCATTTGATCTATAGTTTTCTTTAGGTCTGAGCAATCTTTATTCATCTTTTGTCCAGAGGATCGATCTAGTGGCATGAGTGGTGTGTTGAAGTCTCCCAATATTATTGTGTTTGGGTCTATTTGGGACATGATATCCCGAAGACTTTGTTTTATGAATGTGGGTGCACCCACATTTGGGGCGTAAATGTTTACTATTTTTATATCTTCTTGTTGGATTGTTCCTTTTATTAATAAGAAGTGACCCTCTTTGTCTCTTCTGATGTGTTTTAGCTTAAAGTCTGTTTTGTCTGATATAAGCATTGCTACCCCTGCTTGTTTTCGATCTTCGTTTGAATGGTATATCTTTTTCCATCCTTTTACCTTTAGCGTATGAGTATCTTTGGCTAGAAGGTGAGTTTCTTGTAGACAGCATATAGTTGGGTTATGCTTTTTGATCCACATTGCCAGTCTGTGCCTTTTAATTGGGAAGTTGAGTCCTTTGACATTCAATGTTATTATAGAGGTATGATTTTTGTTTCCTATCATTTTTGAGTTTTATTTTCTATTTGCTGTGGTGACAAATCTCCTTGTTTTGTTGATTACCTGGTGGAATTCACCTCTCCTGTGGTTCTGAAGATTGCTTGTTTTTCCTTCTTTGTGGTTTATTTCTTTCAGTATTTTCTCTAGTGTTAGCTTGGTCCTCAAGAATTCTTTAAATGTTTATCATGGAACATTTTCAATTCTCCATCAATTTCAAATGATAGCTTTGCTGGATATTTCAGTCTTGGGTGGAAATTGTTTTCTTTCAGGGTCCGGAGTACTTCGTACCAATCCCTCCTGGCATTCCTGACTTGAGTTGAGAAGTCTGGGGTGATTTTTATTGTTTTGCCCCTGTATGTCACCCGTTCTTTTGTTCTTACTGCTTTTAAGATTCTTTCTTTGGACTCTATGTTAGTCCTTTTAATTATTATGTGATAAGGGGAGGTCCTTCTTTGGTCCTGTCTTAATGGCGTTCTATATGTCTCCTGTATGTGTATGTCCAAATCTTTCTCTATGTTCGGAAAATTCTCTGAAATTATTTCTTTGAAGAGGTTTCTTATACCCTTGGTCTGTGCTTCTAAACCTTCTTCAAGGCCTTTTATCCTTAGATTAGGACACCTTGCATTGTCTTGTATTTCTTGAATGGCCAGGGTGCGTTGTTGTAATATCTTCTGTATATCATTGACTGTGTTCTCAGTTTTGAATGAGCTGTCTTCCAGGAGTGATACACTATTTTCCATGTGGTCAAGCCTACTAGCATTGGTTTCTATTGCAGTCTTTAATTTGTTTATTGATTCCTTCATTTCGTTCAGAGTTTCTTTCTGATTTTTCCTTAGAGCCTCAACTTCCTCCTTCATCTCCTCTACGCTTGCTTTGAGGCCTTTCATTATTCTGAAGTTCAAAATTCGGAATTCTCCATCTTGCATTTCCTTGAGGTCAGAGTCAGTGATCTCACTTGTTGATGCATTGTGGATGTTTCCCGTTTCCTCACTGTTCTTCATTCTTGCATTTTCGGTGCTTTCCATTTTGTGTTTCTGTCACCTCCGCATCATTTTCCTTTCTGTGTATGAGGCCTCTTGATGGCTCCTGTAGTCCCAATTGGGTCAGTATACTGCAGGCTGTGGATCCCTCTCGTCCAGTTGGCTGGGGTGTGGTACTGTGTGTGGAGGGGTACGCAGGGTCTGGAGCTCAGGTGTTGTCACGTGAGGAGCACTTCGAGGCGTGGTGTTGGGTGCGGGTGCTAATGCACGGGTGGTGGTGCCGGAAGGTGCCCTGTTTCTGAGGCACAGGTGCTAGGGGTCACCCAGGCCCCTAGGGATGCACATGTGTTCCGGGTCTCGGGCAATGTTGCCGGAGGGTGCCCGGGCTCTGATGCGCTGTGCTGAGGATTTCAAGGGGCCCGTGGGGGGTGCGGGCTCCAGGTATCGAGTAGGGGTGCCTAAGGGTGCACAGGTTCTGTGGTGTGGCACAGAGGATCGCGCTTGGGTCCCAGGGGGGAGTGTGTGCTCCTAGATCTCAGGTGTCAGTGCCAAGGTGTGTCCTGACTCAGTGACAATCCAGAGAGTGACAATCCACGTCTTGGGTGGCAGCGCTGGAGGGTATCCAGGCTCTGAAGCGTAGCACAGAGGCTCCTGGTACAGGGGCCGCCGAAGTGGCGCAGAGGCTGTCAGGGTTACACCGAGGCCTGGAGCAGTGTCTGCTGAGGTGAGGCCAAGGCTTGGGGCAGGCTCAGAGGCCGACGAGGTGATGCTGAGGCTGCCGAGGTGATGCTGAGGCTGCCGAGGTGGCGCGGGTGCTGGGGTGGCGCGGAGGCCTGGGGCGGGTGCAGAGTCTGCCGAGGTGACACGGTGTGGGGGGATCCAAGGCCCGGGGCAGGCGCGGAGGTGACGGGCGGGGACGCCGGGGTCTGGTACCTGGCTCAGGGTCCACCAAGGTGGCGCAGAGGCTGCCGAAGTGGCGCATGCACGTGGGACGCCAGGGGGGATCGGGTACCTGGCGCACGGGGTCCGCCCAGGTGGTGCAGGGACCTGCTGGTGCGGCACGTGCCGAAAACTTATTTCTTTAATGAGCAATAACGGTAGCTGGAACCTAGTGTGAGGCATTTGGTTTATGGAAGCAGAGCCCTCATGAATGGATGCATGCCTTCTCTGAGGGATTGAGTCCTTCCTCTTGTGGGACTGGATTAGTTACTGCAAGAGAGGGTTGGTAAGATGGGCATGGTGGTGATCACCTGTGATTTCAGTACTTGGGAGGCTGAGACAGGAGGGCTGCAGATTCAAGGCCTATGAATGATAACTTGGTGGGATCCTGTTTTGAAAATAAATTAATAATACATACATACATACATACATAAATACATACAAAGTGTCAGGATTATAGCTCAGAGATAGAATACCCCTGAGCTCAATCTCCAGTATTACAAAAAATAAATAAAAATAAAAATTTAAAAAAGAGTATGTTGTTATGAAACAAGGCTGTCTTGCATTTTCTCCTTCTTTCACATGCATCTTCTTGCCCTTCTACTTTCTGCCATGAGTTGAAGCAGCACGAGACTCTGACAAGAAACCAGGAAAATTCCAGGGCTATGCTCTTGGACATCCCAATTTCCATAATAATAAGCCAAAGTAAATCTTGACCTTTATAAATACTCATACCCTGAGACGGGGATCTCAGGTCCCCTAGAACATCACATGTTGAGTAGTACAGTGAGTTTTGGAGGTGGGATATGAGCTGAGGGCAGCTTTTCCTCTTCTGCCTGCCCTAAAGTCCTGACACCAAGCCAATGTGGCCGAAAAATCGCTTCTCATGGCCTGACCTCTGAAATCATGAGCCCTAAAATAAACCTTTCTTCTTCTAAGTTGTGTTTATCAGGTATTTTGGTCACGGTGGTGGCAAAGCTAATACATTGGATGTCTGTGAAGTTGTTTTAAGAGAAAATTGGCCTATGGAGCTGAATGGACTGGACTGGAATACATGGCATCCATGTGGGTGTGCGTCCTCATATCTGCTGGGGGCCTAGAGAGAATACATGGAAAAGGAGATTGGTCTCTTCCCTGAGAGATAGAATGGACATTATTTCTGCTGCCTAGGACCTCAAGAACATCAATCTCCCTGGAACTGGACTCCAGGACTTACACCAGTGGCCCACTAGGTGCACCAAAGCCTTTTGGCTTTGGACCAAGATTTTCCCATTGGCTTTCCAGGTTTTGGGCTTTGTAGTAGGATTGAGCCACACTCTAGGCATCCTTGGGTCTCCAGCCTGCAAACAGCCTGTGGGGGAAGTTCTCAGCCTTCACCATCATGTGAGTCAATTATTCTAATCCCTTCTTATATAACCCTAAAGACATATACTATATACATATACTATCTGATCTATATACATATGCTATTTGTTCTCTCTGGAGAACCCTGACTAATATGCACATTATGCACAACTGGTAAAGTTAAATAGAGAAGTATGTCTGTGGCACTTTGGTTGCCTTCCCTGGAAATATCCTCTTCCTACCTCATGCAATTATTTAGAAAACTGAAAATCTTATTATATATGGAAGTCTTGTGAATCCTCTGAAATGGGACTTTACTTTCTCTGCCCAAAGACAATATGTTGCAGGTTATAACAACCTTGTGTGAAACATCATATGAGCTTTTAAAAATATGTTTTAATCTACTTTAATGGTACTTGCTATAGACCCTGACATTTTCGCTCACAGCTCTGGATTCTATGTGCTTAATATAAAGGTTAATGTGTGTGGGCAACAGGGTCACCAACTCTCCCAGTTTACTCGATTGAAAAGTCTCTTACACATGGGACTTCAAGCACTAAGACTGGGAAACTCACAAGCTAATTAAACAATTGGTCACTCATTTTCATTTACTATGTTAGGCATTGAACACATTTCCTCCACATTTAATACTTACCTAAACCGTATCTGACAGGTCCTATGAGAACCATGCCCCAAAGAGCTTAAATGTAGGGCTTGCATTTTTTCTCTTGGTTCAGTGCTACTTTTCTGGTCCTTAGAGTTTGGGTTCTAAATAAATGGGAAGAATATGGTAATCATCTGTGTCAGCTACCAAGATTAAAATCTGTTCCGGCATGGCGTGGTGGCACAAGCTTGTAATCCCAGTACTTGGGAGGCTGAGACAGGAGGATCGCGGGTTCAAGGATAGACTCAGCAAGTAGTGAGACTCTGATCAATCTTGTGAGACCCTGTTTCAAACTGAACATAAAAAATAGGGCTGTGGTGTAGCTTTCAGGTAGAATGCCCCTGGGCTCAATCCCCAGTGTAAAATATAAATAAATAAAAAATTCAAAAAATAAAATAAAATCTGTTTCATTTTTCTTCCAAAGGTGAATAAAGAAAACAAAGGAAGCTAGTCTAGGGAATCATCTACTGATACAGATTGTATTAGTGGGGATTCTTCAGAGAAACAGAACCAATAGAAGCTATCTAGATAGATAGATATGCAAGAAATTTATTATGGGAAATGGTTCATGACATTATGGTGCCCAAGAAGTCTTAGGATATTCTGCCTGCAAACCATAGAATCAGGAAAGCTGGTGGTGTAATTCAGTCTGAGTCCAAAAAGGGTGGATACTGCTCAATACACTAGGGAGAAAAGTCTGCTGTTTATCAATTCAAATGCTGCTATCTCCCATTAACACCTTTACAAACTTGCCTGGAGTGTTTTACCAGCTGAGTATCCCTTAGTTTAGCCAAGTTGACATAAAAAATTAAGCATCCCAAGTTCACCCTTTCTCAACCTGACACCCATCTACATCTCTTTGCAACATATTTAGCTTTAAAATAAGGAAAATAATAAAGTCACACAACTAAAAAGCATGATACAATATCCTGCACACAACTTAAAACACACTAACACCTTCTTCAGAAATGGAGGGGAAAGTCCTCAAGTGATGGTTTTTTTCTCCTCTTACTATCCCATAATTTAAATTTATATTGCAAATTAACAATATTTACAAACTGATGTGTTGACAAAAAGTCAATACATTTTATGTGGCATGATAAAGAAATTAAAGATTAAAAAACTAAATAATTATATATTGACATATATGCACATATATACATACACACATACATACACATAAACATCTAATAAAATAAGTGAGATGAGCCAAAACTTCACCCCTGAAATATGTCGTCCATTGATAGTCCTTCTTTGATTGGGCTGTTGTAGTTATCTACTGACCTTAATCACAGGGTGTAGTGATACTAACAGAGACCTTAAGGGATCACCTGTATTCTGATATGCTCTTTCTTCCTTCTGCTGTGGAACAGTAGTCCAATTTACCTTTAATAGTCAAGATCAATCACTCGAGCCCCAAAGGATAAGTCTCTTCTGGAGTTTACTCAGTGGCAGTCTTAACTTACAGTTCAAAGGAGTCAGTTTTTCCTCCTGGTAGAAACATCTGTCCCTCTGGAAATAAAACCTCTATACCAGCAGAGCATAAATTCACATGAACAGGAAGCAAAGATTTTGCTATTAGATCACGAGGGGTCATAGGGAATAATGACACTCGCATTTCTATACCTTAATACCTAGACCTGTGAATCCTGGCTTTCAGAGAAACAGCACCATAGCCTGAGCACTGATACTACACATGTGCATTTTTTTGGAGAACATTAATCCAGCCCTGCAAGGTATTGCAACCTATAAGATATTACACTAAGTATTAAAAAAATCATTCCACTGTTCTCTCAGCTATTTCAGGATGATGAAAGATCCACAGGGGTCATAGTTACAGTCTCCCTCTGCCACACATTTTCATAGGCTTTTATTCCAAATAGTCTCCCTGGCTGTCATAGTGAAAACAAGATTAAACTCTGTGATCCTAGCAATGGGAAAGAAATGTAGCCCCTGGTAAGTTCACCTAGACCTTCCTTTCTTCCTTGAAGTTTTACTTTAAGACCAGCGATGATGTCATCAGAAGCCAATTTGAAAACCCAACTCTAGCTGTTCATGGACACTTACCAGTCTCACTCCAGCCCCATCCCAGCCTCCTCATATCAAAAATGGAAAAGTAAGAGAATAATTACAGAGGGAAATTATTAAGGACACCAATGGCTAAAGTTGAAATATACCTCCTACAGCTAGAAAAGGATCAGGTGGTATGGGGGAAAACTGCCACTCCTGGAGCAAGGACAGAAACACTTGTGAAGGCCATAGTTTCAAGACAGAACTGAACCAATGTCCCAAAGTGAAACAATCAAAGATTAGAGAATGCCTTTCCTACCCCTATTCTACATCCATGCTTATAATACTCCATAAGTACTAACAGTGAATTACAGCTGGGAAAGCTGCAAAACATAGACCTTCTCTGAGGAGAAGCACAGAGAGAAAGCCTACCATTTATAGCTAAGATACACATGAGGTCAGTATGGAACTTGGAACCCACAAGTACAACAAATCTTAAATGCAGAGCAGCCCACTGTGGGATTAACATAAATCCTCACATTACAGCCTGTTTACCTCAGTATTGACTGCATTGTCTGGCTTTTAACAAAGAATAATTACAAAGCAGGTCAAAAACCCACAGAAAATAGTCACCAGAGACAAAGCAATGATATGAATAGGACTCTGCAATGATTCGATGTTAGAATTAGTGTACAGAAATGTCAAAATAAACTATGGTTAATATGTTAAATTTTTATGGGTATATACTATAAAAGATCATATGTGAAACATTAGCAAAGAGATGGAAACTATAAGAAAGAAACAAGGAAAAATGCTGGCAATGAAAAATACAGTCACAGAAATGAAGAAAATCTTGGGAGGACCCATTAACAGATTTAATACATCCAAGGAAAGAATCAATGAACCTGAAGATGAGGCAGTATAAACTAACTACACTGGGATGCCAAAAAAAAAAAAACAAAGAAGAAAGAGAGAACACAATATCCAAAAGCTATGGGACAATATCAGATTGTGCAACATGCATGTAATTAGAATGCAAGAAAAAAAAAAGACAGAATGGAACAAAAGAAATATTTGATGAGATTAAAAACCAAACATTTTCCAAAATGAGACCAACCACAGACCCCAGAATTTCCAAGAACCTCAAGCAAAAATTAAACAAAACAAAGAGAAAACAGCAACCATAAAGCTCATTTATGCATATTGGATGCTGACTGCCCCAAACTGAAGACATAAAGAAAATGTCAGAGGAAGGAAACAATATTAGATGAAGGAAATATCTAACCTAGAGAGAAATGAGGAGAATCCTACGGCCAACCTCTCTCCACACACCATGTGAACACAAAGACAATGAAGTGAGAGCTTTATAGCATGGAGAGACAACAAAGCAAAACAAAAAACAGCCATACCTGAATTCTACATGTAACAAAAATAACATCCAAAGGTAATGAGGAAACAAAGACCCATTCAGAAAACAAAAACAGAGGAAACCCATTGACAGCAGAACTTCACTACATGAAATTTTCAAAGAATTTGTTTAAGCAAAAGAAAATAAGCTTAAGTCAGACACATGGATTTACCTAAAAGCAGACTGTAAGAAAAGGAATACATTAAGGCAAAATGCAATGTTCTATTTTTTTCTTATTCTTAATTTGTGTACACAGTTGCTGTCTGTCTATAGCCATCACAGTAAAAATGTTATGGCTAGTATAGCACACATCGAAGTGAGATGGGTATAAGCAAATTCACAAGGGACTGCAAGGAAGAACTGGCAATATTTTATTATAAGATACCTGCTCTTCATGTTACATAATATAGTATTATATGAATGAAGACTTAATTTGCCGTTCATTGTAAATCGTGAAGCAACCACTAGAAATGTTTTTCTAAAGAAATGTCATAATAAATACTAATGCATGGTAATAAGAGATATTGTAACAACTAAACATAAAAGGAATGGACTTATACAAAATACTCATATTAATACCAGAGAAGTTAGGAAAAGAAGTAGGGAGAAAGAAATAGCAGACACAACAAATAGAAAATAGTTACAGACATGGAAGGTATTAACACAACCATATCAATAATCTTTTTACTATAAATGGTCTAAAGACATCTATTAAAAGACAAAGGGTCAGAGTAGATCAAAACACAAGTGCATCTGTAACTTGTCTACAAGCAAAATAAAGAATGCAGAGTCAGGTTAAAAATAAGTGGAAAAATACCAATGCTCACCCTAACCAAAGAAAAAGTTGGAATAGCTACATTAATTTCAGCTATATCAGTCCTTAGAACAGGTAATGATATCAGGGGGAAGGAGGAGTGTTATGTAATAATAATGGGGCCATTCCTCCAAGAAGACATAGCAATCCCTAATGTGCACGCCTCTGACAATGGAGCGTCAGAATATATCAGGCAAAACCAGATAGGATGGCGAAGATTAATATATGAGTCCACCATAAGAGCTGGAGGGTTCAACACTCCTCTTTCAGTAATTGATAAGTGATGCAGGCAGAAAATCAGTAAGACATAGTTGACCTAAAGAACAGCATCAATCAACTCGATCTAATTGGCATTCTAGAACATTCTCCACAGCGGCAAAATATAAATTCTTCTCAAGCTCATAGGGAACCACCAACAAGATAAATTTAGAGTCACAAAATACACCTGACTGAACAGAAACCACCCAGAGTACTCAGGCTACAATGGAATGGAACTAGAAATCAATAACAGACAGTTGGAAAATATAAGAATATCTGGGATAAAACATCACATTTTTAAATAATATGTGAGTCAAAAAGAAGTCTGAAAAGTAATAACAAATATTTGAACTAAATATTAAATTTTAAAAGCCACTTTTTAAAAAAATTTAAAATCCACTTATGAAAATTAATATGTCCATATTAGATGCGAATGCACAACATTAAATGCATATATTAGAAACTTAAAAAGTTTAAAATTAATAATTTAACCTTCCATCTTAGAAAGCTAATGAAAGAAGTGCAATATGAGCTTAAAATAAGGAAAGGGAAGATTTTAAATGCTGAAATTGAGAGGTATAATTGAAAACAATAAAATAATATGAATGATCATCAAAACCAAAAGTGGGTTATTTGATATAATGATACAATCAATAAGCTTTTAGTCAGTCTAACCAAATAATAAAGAGAGAAGATAAAAATTTCCAGCATCAGACATCAAACAGGAGTAATGACACATTGACATTAAGATGAGAGTAAGGAGCTGGGCGTGGTGGCTCACACCTGTAATTCCAGTATTTGGGAGGCTGACACATGAGGATTGCAGATTCAATGACAGCCTCAGCAATTTAGCAAGACTCTCAGCAACCTAGTAAGACCCTGTTTCAAAACAAAAATTAAAAAGGGCTGAGGGGTGTAACTTGGTGGTACAGTGCCCCTGGATTCAATCCCTAGTACCACACACACTGATAATAATAATAATAATAATAATAATAATAATAATGGAATACATTGAACAACTTTATGACCATAATTTTTTGAATTAAAATGAAGTAGACCAATTCTTTGAAATACACAAGATAGCAAAATGCATACAAGGAGAAATAGCCATATAACTAACTTTTAAAGTTGAATAAATTGTTAGAAACTGTCCAAAAAATAAGACACCAGGGTTAAGTTTCACTGGTATATTCTACCATGCCTTTATGAAATAAATATCAATTTTACACAGTCTTTCCTGGGAAATTAAAGAGGAAAAAACATTTGCTAACTCATTCTATGATGCCAGTGTTACCCTTAAATACAAACCGGATGATGTCTCATATGAATACAGATTTGAAAATACCTAACAGAATGTTAAGATACTGAATTCAGCAATATAAAAAATAACAGTAATACATCATGGCCAAGTGAAGTTCAACCCAGTAATATAAAAGATTGGTTCAAGCTGGGTGGAGTGCTGTGGTGCACACCTGTAAACTTAGTATTTGGGCTGAGACAGGAAGATCACAAACATCAAACGCCAATGTGTGGTAACTTAGCAAAACCAAGACCTTTGTTTCAAAATAAAAAAAAAGGACAAGTGGTACAGCTTACAGCTTAGTGGTAGAACTCCACTGGGTTCAACCAGTGGTATTTGGTCCAAAAACCCAGTAATACACACACACACACACACACACACACACACACACACACACACATGCACACACACATGCACGCATACACACACTCACACACATGCAAGCACACATGCACACGCACACACACGATTGGTTCAACATTCATAAATCAATCCTTATAATTTATCACATTAATAGATAGAATAAGAAAATCCTTATGAACATGTTATTGGATTCAGATCATGATTAAAAAATACTAAAACCCCAGGAATATAAGGCAACTTTCTTAATCTAACCAAAACCTACAACTTATGTATTTAATGGTGAGAGACTGAATACTTTCCCCTAAGGTAGAAACATGGCAAGAATCTCCATTCTTCCACTGCCATCTAAAAAACACATTGAGGGACTCATATGTATAATAATGCAAGTGAAACAGATAAAAAGCATGAATATTGAAAAAGGGAGAAATAAATTGGTATTTATTTATAGATTTATTTTTATATATATTGAGAAAGAGAGTGCAAACTCTTGGAATTAAAATAAATGTGAATTTAATAAGGTTAGATACAAACCAATTGTTAAAAGTTACATTTTTCCCACATAATAGTAATCTGTAATAATAATTTGAAATTAAAAATACCATTTACAATAGCAACAGAAAGGAGAAATTACTTAAACATAGTCTAAAAATATATATGCATGCCCTGTAGGAACTAAATTACAAAACACTGATGAATACAACAAAATCTCAATAAATAGAAGAACAGTCCATGTTCATGGATTTGAAATGCAACATTGCTAAATTTTCTGAAGTAAATTATAATTCAATTGTTAAAAAGTAGTAATTATTGATTGAGGGCTCCCATTTCTTAGTGCGAGCACAGGGTACTAAGAAGCACACTTTTGCATATACATAGCACCACATAAAAGTGGTTCAAGTTAGACACTCAAAAGCATTTATTTTACATATATTTGTTGTCTTCTTAACACAGCGACACTATATGGCCAAGTTACTCATATAACACAGTATTAGGGAGCTTCCCTGTCTGCCCAAAGCACATGTAACCAAAAATTGTGACTGTGGTTAAAAATTGTATGCATGTTTACTGTATTCAGTCCCCAAACCTGCATTTTCGGTTTGTTGAATTTGGATTTGGGCCTAAAAGAATTTAAAAATTATTCTCCAACTTTTAAAAAGTTAAGAAATCTCAGGCACAAATTTTATTTCAACTTTTATTAAGCAATTGTTATCGACACAATTCATTCCTATTGAATTGTCAACTGACCATGTCTTATTGACATTGTTTCTAATAGTAATAATTAGTTGTACCTATAGGACAACAGAGATGTTTTCTCTTTAGACAAAGTTCATTCCATTTAATTTAACACTTGCTGGAATTAACTCATTTTCTTTTCTGTCCTGTCCTTGGCTAGAATTTAAATTTTCTTCCTTTGATGTAGGCTTTCTGTGTGCACTCAGAAATATGTCAATATGCATTATTTGAATATCAATAAACATTTCTCCAGCAACAATCAAACCCTAAGACTAAAACATCAATCTTTGCATCTGATAATATGGAAAATTTAGGATTATACTTTATCCTACCAGCACTTCTAAAAAAAAGTCTCTGTGACTACCAATTTTAAGCTAAAAAGTTTCAATATATCAAATTTCCAATTCTTTTTGAGCTATATCCTTATGCCAGAGTTTTTTAAATCTCAAATCCTTTCAGGAAAAAAATATGGTTTAAATGTTTTTAAATTAATAAATATTTTTACATTTATTAAAATGATACCTCATTGATTTCTTTCTGATAAAACATTATTAAGAAAATTCATTACTTTTTTAAGTGATTTTATCTTTTAGACTACACTTTTGTTTCAAAACTGTCCCCTGATTAAAAACAGTACCAAATAGCCGTTAGGAATATTTGATATAAAATGATAGCAATGACATTGCCTATTATCATACTGAGAATGTCCTCATGCTTGGGGACAAATCGGCGCTGCCAGTAGCGCTCCAATTAAAGTGTCTTTTAGCAATGGCTCATTAAGGAACTCATGTTCATATTTAATACTCATTCAGGAAACAGTTGATTCCTGTCTACTATGTAATAAATATTAGGTTAAGTACAGAGGAAAGGAACAAGTAGAACAGTTACATTCTTTCCATACTGACAGTCAGTAGCTAAAACTATGAGTTAATAGTATTATTGTAATATATTAAGTATTACATATTTCAACTACTCACCTTTCACGCATTAGTGTTGATGAAGTGTTCTTATAGTTTCTTGGACTAGAGTTTTTTCAAAGACTGGTCAAAAGCAGCCATCTAGTTTGCAATCCCACCAACAGTGTAGAAGAGTCCCAATTTCCCCACATCCTCGCCAACATTTGTTGTTGTTTGACTTCTTAATGCCTGCCATTCTAATTGGGGTCAGATGAAATCTTAGAGTAGTTTTGATTTGCATCTCCCTGATTGCTAACCACTATGGAGATCAATGTGGAGATTCCTCAGAAAACTGGGAACGGACCCACCATATGATCTGGCTATACCACTACTGGGTATCATACCAAAGGGATTGAAACCAGAAAACTATGGTAATATATGCATACCCATGTTCATAGCGGCACAATTCACAGTGGTCAAATTATGGAACCAACCTAAATGTCCATCAACAGATGAATGGATTACAAAATTATGGGAAATACACACAATGGAATTCTACTCAACAATAAAGAAGAACAAAATAACATAATTTGCAAGAAAATGGAAAGATCTGGAGAACATTATGTTAAGTGAGATTAACCAATCACAAAAAAAGAACGGACATATGTTTTCATTACTATGCGCAACCTAGGGAGTAGTGGGTACACAAAAGGGACTCCAATGACAACAGAGAACCCTCAGTGGTGCAAGGGATGGGGTACAAGGGAAGGGGAAGGGCAAGAAAGAAGTGAATCTATGGGATTACTATCATAAACAATGTGTACATATGAGAATATACCAACATCATTCTCAGTGCTACATGTGGAGGGGGTGGCGGGGGCGGGGAGGGACACCAAGAGCTGTGTGCATGTATGTTAACTACAATGCACCAATAAAAACATATTTTAAAAAAGTAGCCATCTTTTGATAAACCTCAAGACTTGTGCTTGGAAGCAAGAACTCAGTGAATAGGTAATGAACTCGTATATTTTTTTCTTCTTTTAACATCATAATTTTTTTTTTTTTTGCTGTACTGGGGATTGAACCTAGGGACATTCTTCCTACTTACACCCACAGCCCGATTTTTTGTTCTTTATTTTGAAACAGGGTGTCACTAAGTTGTGAAGGGCCTCACTAAATAGCTGAGGCTGGCCACGAACCAGGATCCTCCGGTCTCAGCCTCCCAAGTTCTGGGATTACAAACGTGCGCCACCACACCTGGCTAATATCATAAAATTTTTATATAGATTATTTAGAACTCTTATGTAGTGATGTGTCAGGAAAAAAATATTATTATACCCTGGACAAGAACAAAAAAGTAGATATTTGTTTCTGTTTTTACTATTCTAATTTGAATGTTCTGATCAAAATATTGATATAAAAACAAGCAAACAAATAAAATAAAGGACCATAGGCTAGAGAAAAATGTATATTTTCATAATCGTAATAAATAATAGAAGGAATTTAAAAAATTGAAATTTGCATTCAAAGACACTAGCTCTACTCAGACTGTAAAAACATCATGTCTTCTTTGCTGGGGCTCCCTTTAATCCTGATTTTGCTTTTAGCAAAATTTGTATAACCACAGATACTAACTTTAATGAATTCTGAAGAATGAGTATGAATGTTTGATGAGAAAGTTTCTTTCATATAAACCTTACATTTTGTTGTTTTTTAGAAAATAGATGTTCTCCCCCTTCCCTCCTTCTCCTGCTCAGCAGTTAGGTCACCTTCTTTACTCATCTAAGGTTTTCTCCATCTTTGTCTAGAGTCCCTCCTATTCTCCCTAACTTCCCCATATTAGGGAGAGCAACTGACTTTTCACTTTTTGTGCCTGACTAATCTCACTAAGCATAATGTTCTCTAATTCCATCCATGTCCCTGCAAATGATATAATTTTGTTCTTCTTTATGGCTGCCTAAAATTCCATTGTGTACATATCTCATAGTTTTGTAATCCATTCCTCTGTTGATGGACATCTTGGCTGGATCCATAGTTTGGCAATTGTGAATTGTGCAGCTATAAACATAGATATTTTTCTTCTTTAAAGTTGCAACTCGTTGCAAATGGAACTTCATCATTTCCGCAAATACTAGGAAACTCATTTAACTATGTTGTATTTGAACTTGTCGACAGAATTGAGAAGAGCAATTTCAGATGTCAGAATGAGAAAGCACGGAGGGGAAAAAAATCATTTTAAATGCAATCTCTATTTTGTAATGCATCATTATTCCCTGTAATCTTACCCTTTGATGCATGCATAATTTCTAGGGTGACAATTAAAAGATTTAAAAACCCTGTGGCCACACTATGAATTATAATTATTTGAGCAATCTGGTGCTCAGACAGGTAAATGGCTGTGTCAAAAAATAAATAAGTAAATAACTAAAAAGAGGTTGCAAATAATGATGTTGGCACAGAGGCAAGACTCAATATGTTCTATGTTTTCCTTGATGAACCCAGCTCTGCGACATGATTTATTAATCATGTTGTCTTTCCATCATGACAGCTCTTTAAGCCACAGGTTAATGACTTTTAAACTTTTTAGAGGAACTCTGCAGTTAAGTATAACGATTCTAATCGAAATTACACCACTGATAAGAAACAATCTTCACACGCACTGGTTTAGGAACACTTCAGAGCATTTTCTCCTGCTGCCAAAATCCACTGTGAGTGTTCCGATCGGACCCTGTGGCATCCGGTGGCATTTTCTCTATTGTCCCCAGCCAGCAGGCACAGGGCTCCAACTCACTGTCAGTGTGCACTCTGAGGTTTACAGGCATCATTTTAGTACTAAAAGTTGACCTGCAACAAGGAATATCTTATCCTCCTGGCAACCCCCAACAGTCCACCTAGAACACTCCATTCAGAAATGAAGACACAGGAAGTGTTTTCAATCCCAAAACTGAATCAAGAGAAAAAGATTAATATTCTGTATCCCAGACTTAGCTCATGGCCTAAACCAATTCAGTATGAGATGTTCAGCAGTACTCCTCCCAGTAATCTCCAATGATAGTCTCTTGATCAGTCCAAGAAATAGCAAATAAATTTATTGTAGAAGGGAGTCAACACCTGTAATTGAATTTCATTAGAAATAGATGGAAATATTTTAGGCCTAGCATGGTATAACTCAAAGTATAATGCTCAAGTACATCCTATCCATTTGTTCAACAAATATTATAACACATTTCACAAGAAATAAATTTTTCTTTGAAATGGATATTAAGGCAATTTTCCAAATGATTTTAATCTTGAAATAATGCCTCTAAAATTAAAATTTAGCATTAGCTTGAGTTAATTCTATAATAAAAATAAGTATTTCTGTGATTAATATATACAGATATATAATGATTCATTTGAGGATATATGAATTCTAATAATCAATCATTATGACCATTGATGAAAATTATGCATTTAAATAGGTCACATATATGTATAATAATGTAAATATAAAATACTTAGACATATAACACTTTCTCAATATCTCATAAAACATTATGTTACCCTATTAGAATGAGCCAGTTTCTTAAACTTTAATGTTAATAATTACATGGTACACACTTTTTAAAATACAGACTTCAGATCTCCATGCACAGAATTTTATATTAAGTAGGATAGACCCAGAGCCTAGATACCTGTATTTTGAAAGATATCCCATGTAATTTTTCTACGTAATTGCTGTTAACATCACCTTGAGGAAACACTAGGTTAGTTTTATTATTTTGATTTCATAGTGTCCACTCAAGGTTCACCTAATAAATAAAACCTGCACCTTTCTGGTCAGAAGCATTTAAACAACTCTAATGTCTAAAAGATGCATCTGTTCTCTCCATGTTTCATCAAAAACAAGTATACAAACAATGTTTTAAAAGTTTTAAATAGGCATTATTGACTAAATTTGTAGACTCTTCTTGGGAGAAGACACTAATTATATGAACTCTGATATTGTAAAAATCATATTTTTTTTACAATAATTTACAATGAAACAAAAATGTTACTTTAGGGCTTTCTAGGGCTTTCTGCTCATCTGAACACAGCTGGAAACAATGAACCAGTTTACTAGGAGCCTTCTTTCCCAGAAGCATGCCTCCCCTGGAGTCCCTGTCTCCCTGCAAAGGATTTTTATTTTTACATCATAAATTAGATCTCTAAAGCTTTTTGGATCTCTGGCATCTGTGATGGCCTGGATGCACTTCTAGAGATATATATCCAAACCAGAAAGATGAGAATATACAAATAAAATTCAAGAAAAAATGCCTTGGAAGAAGAAAGGTAATTGATTATATGATTGATGTCTTCTGATATCTAAAATGCTAACAACATTGTTGTGTGGCGAGGGAACCCACAGAGACACACCAGACTCCAAAAAATCCAATTTTGAGGTCTTTATTCTACTCACTGGTCGGAGCCACAGACACACCTGGTGAGCACAGCCCTGAGGCTCTATTGATGGCCGCTTATATAGGAAAAAGTACAGTTTCACAGGATCAAAAGTTCAAGTTCACATAATTTTAGAATGGATGGAAAACAACTCACTTGAGAGCAAACAATATATATTTACCTTGCATTTGACATTGCTTGGATTTTCTACATCTGTGTAAGCAAAGTGGCGGGGGTACAGAAGCCAAGGTTAAGCATCATGCAGCTTGAGCAAAGTTCACAGCGACCCTGCCTGAAGCCAAACATTCTTAGTGGAGTTTAGGACCTTGTAGTGCTCAGGGAGGCAATATGGAGTAATTAGTGTTAAAGTTTAAGCATACCTCATCTCAGTTGAAAATACTTATTTACTTAATTCAATAAATGTTATCTATATATTTAAAGCACAGATTGAAGAGGGACTATAATAGTTGAAATCCTTACTTACATTTACTACATCCCTTTATTTTTAGTAAAAAAAAAATTTGGATTTGGTCATTTCAAATATAAAAGTAATTTAGATGTACTAAGTCAATTCTTTTGGCAAGCTTCAAGAATCTATAGCAATTCCTGCTGGCAACACTATATTCTTTGTTTGTTTGTTTTATGGATGTGTGGTCTCTGGAAGAAGTAATTTTAGAGGTGATTCTGGAGTGTTTTGCAACCTTTAAAGTTTCTTCTGGTGTTCTGTCTTAGAGAAAAGGATGCAAGAATCGGTGCTGCCCTGGGAGACTGCAATCTTCAGAGGCAAGCCTCCAGAAGCAGGATACTCTCCTCACCGCTCAGAGCTCATGGCTTCCTCATTCTCAAAGTGTAGACAGTAGAACCAGCAAAACGCTCTTGTTCATCCTGAAAGCATAGCACAGTGTGTTTGGTACAGACATGGCTGCCCTGGATTCATCCCACTTCTCCCACAAAGGAGTTTTGTAGTCTCAGGTACGTAATATTAGGTAGGCATAGTTACGCTGCTCAACTCAGCAGGATGTTGCAAATCTGAAAGTGTACAGGGGTGTGCATCAATTTTTAAAAAAATCCTTTTCCTGCTAAAAAGGCATGTGTAATATATGTGTGCATGTGCGTGTATGTGTGTGTGTGTGTGTGTGTGCGCATGTGTGTGTGTGTGTGTGTAGATACTATAGAGAGGAATACTACAAAAGTATCGCTTAAAAGCTGGGCATGATGGCAGACACATATAACCCTAGTACTTGAGATGCTGAGATGAGAGAACCATAGGTTCCAGGCCACTCTCAGCAATTTAGCCAGACCCTCAGCAACTTAGTGAGGCCCTGTTTCAAAATAAAAAGCAAAATAGGTCTGTGGGTGTGGCTCAGAGGTAGAATGTCCTTGGGTTCAATCCCTAGTACCCCCCCAAAAAAGGTATCCTTTATACTTGGAGTTAGAATGTGAGAATGATCTAGAAAGAGCTTGTGTTCTGCCCTCTAGCTGTGTCCACTTCAGGATGGCTATCTACCCTCCATGACTAGTGGGAAGCTCTCACTCTTCCCAGTAGTGTCAGGGAATCACGTGGTAACAGCTGCATAGCAACGAAATCTCAGTGGAGCCTGGTGACCTACCACTAAGTCATTTCAGGACTGGGGCCTGGTGACCCCTCAGAGACAGCAGAGTCTCACGAAAGACAGAAATTAGCAAAACCATTTATTACCCTTTGTACATGTCTTTTGCCTCTTGGAATAATCTTAGGAAATATTTGCATCCCTCTCTGGGTTACCACCCATGTCAGAGCAGTTGTAGCATGTATTTTCTTCAATATCAGCAATATAATAATATACACTTAAGCTAAAAATCAGTTAGCAGCTTGACAGAGAAAACGTGTCTAGAAATCTGTCTATTTCTTCCATGTTTTCCATTTTATTGGAATATAAGTTTTCAAAGTAGTTTGTTATGATCCTCTGGATTTCTCCACTATCTGTGGTGATGTCCTCTTTTTCATTTCTGATTTTGATAATTTAGGTTCATTCTCTCCTTCTTTTGGTTAGGTTAGCAACTCGTTTGTCAATCTTGTTAATCTTTTCAAAAAAACAACTTTTTGTTTTGTTGATTCTTTGTATTTTTTATTCTCTATTTCATTAATTTCTGCACTGATTTTAGTTATCTCCTGCCTTCTACTGGCTTGAACTTTGACTATTCCTATTTTTCAAGATCCTTGAGGTGTGCCCTTAGGTTGTTTATTTGGAGGCTTTCTGTTTTTCTTATGTGGACACTCAGTGCTATAAATTTTCCTCTTAACACGGCCTTCAAAGTTTCCCATAGATTTTGGTATATCATGTCTCTATTTTCATTTAATTCCAGGAATTTTTTATTTCTCCCCTTATTTCTTTTCTGATCCAGTCCTCATTCAGAAGTGTATCATTCAGTCTCCATGTACATATGTGATTACTTTTGGTCTTCCTGTTGTTAATTTCCAGTTTCATTCCATTGTGATCTGAGAAGATGCAGGGAATTATATCACATCTTTTCAATTTGTTCGTGCTTGCGTTGTGGCCCAGGATGTGGTCTATTTTGGAGAATATGCCATGAGCAGCTGAGAAGAATGTGTATTCAGGTGTTACTGCTTGAAATAATCTGTATGTGTCTATTAGATCCATTCGGGCTATAGTTTTCTTTAGGTCTGAAGAATCCTTATTCATCTTTTGTCCAGAGGATGGATCTAGTTGTTTGAGTGGTATCTTGAACTCTCCCAATATTATTGTATTTGTGTCTATTTGGGACCTGATGTCCTGAAAACCTTGTTTTATGAATGTGGGTGTGACAACATTTGGGGCATACATGTTTACTATTATTATATCTTCTTGTTGGATTGTTCCTTTTATTAGTAAGAAGTGTCCCGCTTTGTCTCTTCTGCTGTCTTTTAGCTTAAAGTCTGTTTTGTCAGATATAAGCGTTGCTACCCCTGCTTGTTTTTGATCTCCATTTGAATGGTATATCTTTTTCCAACCTTTCACCTTTAGCGTATGAGTATCTTTGTCTAGAAGGTGAGTTTCTTGTAAGCGGCATATAGTTGGATTATGCTTTTTAATCCACATTGCCAGTGTATGCCTTTTAATTGGGGAGTTGAGTCCTTTGACATTTAATGTTATTATTGAAATCTGATTTTTGTTTCCTATCATTTTGAGTTCTATTATCTGTTTACTTTAGTGACAAATCTCCTTGTTTAGTTGCCTACCTGGTGGAGTTCACCTCTCCTGTGGTTCTGAAAGTCATTTTCCCTTCTTTGTGATTTATTTCTTTTAGGATTTTCTCTAGTGTTGACTTGGTCCTCATGAATTCTTTAAGTGTTCGCTTATCATGGAACATTTTTATTTCTCCATCAATTTTAAATGATAGCTTTGCTGGATATTTCAGTCTTGGTTGGAAGTTGTTTTCTTTCAGGGTCCGGAATACTACATACCAATCCCTCCTGGCATTCTTGACTTTGGTTGAGATGTCTGGGGTGATTTTTATTGTTTTGCCCTTGTATGTCACCCGTTCTTTTTTTCTTGCTACTTTTAAGATTCTCTCTTTGGCCTCTATGTTTGTCATTTCAATTATTACATGGCATGGGGAGGTCCCTCTTTGGTCCTGCTTAACAGTGTTTTATTAGTCTCCTGTATGTGAATGTCCAAATCTTTTTCTATGTTCAGACAATTCTCTGAAATTATTTCTCTGAAGAGGTTTCTGATGCACTTGGTCTGTGCTTCTAAACCTTCTTCAATGCCTTTTGTCCTTAGATTAGGATATCTTTATTGTCCTGAATTTCTTGGATAGTCAGGATGTGTTGTTGTATTATCTTCTGTATATCGTTGACTGTGTTTTCAGTTTTGAATGAACTGTCTTCCAGGGGTGATGCCCTGTTTTCCATGTGGTCGAGCCTGCCAGAGTAGGTTTCTATTGCAGTCTTTCATTTATTGACTCCTTCATTTCATTCAGTTTCTTTCAGATTCTTTCTTAGAGCCCCAATTTCCTCTTTCATCTCCTCTACGTTTTTTTGAGGCCTTTCATCATTCTGAAGATCAAAATTCTGAATTCTCCATATTGCATTTCCTGCAGGTCAGTATCAGTAATCTCACTTGTTGATGCATTGTGTTTCTTGTTTTCTCACTGCTCCTCAGTCTCACATATTCAGTGTTTTCAATTTTGTATTTCTGTTGCCACCACATCTTCTACCTTTCTGTGTATAAGACCTCTTGATGGTCCCTGTAGACCCAATTGTGTCTGTATGCTGCAAGCTGTGGTTCCCTCCCATCTGGTTGACCAGTGCGGTGTGTGTGTGGGGGGGGCGGCACGAGGGCTCCAGAGCTCTGGTGGTGGCACACGAGGCACACTCCGAGATGCCGTGTTGGGTGCGGTCTCCAAGACTCGGGTGGTGGGAAGGTACCTTGAATCCGAGGCGTAGGTGTTGGGAATTTCATGGGCTCCGAAGCTCGGGTGACAGTGCTAGAAGGTGCCCAGGCTCAAGGCACGGGTGTTGGGGATCACGCGGGCCAAGGGAGGCTCATGTTCCGAGTCTCCAGTGGTCACACCGGAAGGTGCCTGGTCTCCAAAGCGTGGTGCAGAGGATCGCTAGCAGCCCGAGGGAGGCGCGCAGACTTTGGTTCTCAGGTGGTGGCGCCGGAATGTGCCTGGGCTCTGAGGCGCAGTGCTGATAATCACACACAGACTCCGGGTCTCAGGTGGCGGTGCCACAAGATGCCCAGGCTCTGAGGCATGGTGCTGAGGATCGCACATGGGCCCGAGGGAGGCACGCACGCTCTGGGTCTTGGGTGGCATCGCTGGAATGTGTCCAGGCTCTGAGACACGGTGCTGAGGATCGCATGCGGGCTCCAGGTTTCAGGTGGCAGCACCGGAAGGTGCCTGGCCTCTGAGGCATGGTGCTGAGGATCGCACATGGGCCCGAGGGAGGCACAAGTGCTCTGGGTCTCGGGTGGCGGCACCGGAAGGTCCCGGGCTGAGGCACGGGTATTGGGGATTGCGTGGGCTCATAGCGTGGTGTGGGGGAGGTGCGTGGCTCTGACAGGAGCCTGCGCTAGGGCAGCCTTTGAGGGGTAATCATGATCTGCCTTTGGGATGGCCCCACCACTCACAGAATTCTGTTCTGTTTCCTTGCCCTGATATGCTGATGGAGATGGGGGGGGCTACTAGCCCCAGCTGTAGGGTCCAGGGGCAGATGTTTCCTTTCCAATCCTGCTGACACGGGATTGTAGTTTTCTGTGGGATTCTGTAGCTGGTAGATTCTGTGTCTGTGTAGTCATAGGTTACTGGATATTGGGTTTTGGTTCTTCTTTGGATGTGAGATGTTATTCAGTTCTGAGCCCCTGAGGCGATTTTAAGACAGGCTTGTTTAGGGGTCCCTATTCTATTGCCATATTGGATCTTCCTGTAATATAACAATGTTGATCTCAAAGTTGAGAATGGAATGGTGGTTATCAGAGGTTGAAGAGAGTAGAGGAGAGAGGAGAGTTTGGAGAGGTTATAATCAACTGGCATTAAGTTATACTTAGATAAGAGTAAGACGTTCTCCTGTATAGGGTGACTATAGATAAGATTATTTACTTTATAGTTCAGAAAGCTAGAAGAAAGGATTTTTCAACATGCTAATTGTACACATTAATGGGGGTCAGTGAGATATTTTCATACAGGCATACAGAGCACATATATGACAAAAGAATTTTGAGTATTTTCAGCAGAAAGAAATGATAAATTTTTGAGGCAATAGATATATTTACCCTGATTGCACTACAATATGTAAGCATGCATCAAAACATCACATGGCACCCCATACATATGTAATATTTTTATGATCTATGTATTAGCTTAAAAATAAAGACTACTTGACATGTGTCAAAAATTGAATTTTTAGAATTTATCACATAAAATAGTCTGTCTTGACTTTGGGTCCTTGAAAGCTTATTTGATGTTTTCTTTATAGACCATGATTTTCAATTTTTAAAGTTATTTTAGAATATTCTGTTGGCACCATTTAGTTTTTGGCATGTGTTTATGATTTTAAATTATAGAAACCATAGAGTGAAGATCCAGCTTAATTCTGTTTTATGATGATTTTATCTTACCAATAAAAAATAAATGATTTTAAGAAAAACTTTGTGGTTAGGAGAGGGATTTAGGGAGGGGGAAAGGGGTGGTTGAAGAAGGAAGCATTTCTCATAATACTGTGGTCATATGTGAAAGTATTATTATCAATCTCACTGACTCATGTGGGGAGGAAGAACAAAGAGCAGGATGGAGTGTGGAGGGAAATTCACAAAGAGTTGAGTGCAAGTGTGTTTTTCATAACATTGAATCTCACTATGGTGCATAATTGCAATGCACTAATAAAATACATTATAAAAATAAAAAGTAAAATAAAAAATAACCAAAAAATCATAAGAAAGGGAAAACTATTTTAGTTTTTGTACTGGTGATTGAACCCAGAGGAATTCTACCTCTGAGATACACCACCAGACCTAGTTTTTTTTTTTTTATTTTGAAACATTGTCTCACTAAGTTGTTGAGGGCCTTGCTAAGTTTCTGAGACTGGCCACAAACCTGTGATCCTCCTGTCTCAGTCTCCTGAGTGCTGGGATTACAGACATGGGCTACCACACCAGGTTTCAAAAAAAGAAAGAAACTTTGAATAAAAAATAGCACAGTTCTTAGTAATACAGAGTAATTCTCTGTTTGAATATGAGTATAAAGAGAATTGCTCTTCACATATTGTTTTGAACCAATACAAAGACAGAAATGTAAATGCTTACTTAAATCTTATGGAAACTTGCTACAGTTACATGGGTATCTATAAAATTTGAACATGCTTTAAAAAATGTTAGCACCATTTTGCATTGATTTTGAGTTTTGCCACTGCCTATAAGATTAAATTCTGTATTTTATTATATTTCAATTTAAATTAAACTTGGTCTTTTTTATTTCATCAGCCAGCTAGTTTCCAGGCAACATCTTTCATCGAATTTATCTTTTGAGTATTACTTTTCTTCTTGGCCTAGATTCCTTTCTCAAGTTCTGTTGTGTGTTTTCAGGAACAGATTAGATGCAAAATAAATGTTTATGCTGATGTTGATGGTGATGATGATGATATAAAAAATGGATGACTACTGCTAAAAAGGAATCATTCCATATACACTGAAATCAAAAGAAAACACAGTCAAAGTGAGAAAGAGACGATTACAGAACATCTCTTCAAAGTCATTGAGAATTAAATCACATTCTTCCAACACATATCATCACCACATGCTTGTTTCTAGATGACTTTGTTTTTTATTATTCAAACATAGTGTAACAAAACAAAATATAGTGATTTTTAAAAGGATTTGAAACTTTTAATAGTATGAATAATGTGAAAGTATCTGATTATACCACTTGTTCATGAAAAATCTTAATTTAGTGATTCCAGCTGTGTTTTATGAGCATTTTGACTGTCTCCATTTACTCCAAGGAGATAAAAAAGCATTTTCTTAAAAATGTTTCATGGTAGCAAGGCTTGGTGGAGCATGCCTATAATCCCAGTACTTGAGAGACTGAGACAGGGGGATTGCATGTTCAAGACCAGTGTGCCATATCTTAGTGAGACCTTGTTTCAAAATAAAAAAAAATTAAAAGGGCTGGGAGTGTAGCTCAGAGGTAGAATGCCTCTGGGTTCAATCCCAGAAAATGATTTTTAATTGTAGGTAATTTTAATTTCTAAAAGTGCACCAATATGTCAAAGAGTAAATAGGTTGGTTTATTAATAAATGCATACCTGTCAATACATTTTAAAACTGGGAGAAATGAATTGTTATATTATCAGAAAGAAATAATGTAATTATGGTATTCCAAAAAGGAACAGGTATATATTTTCTGTATTCAGTTAACTTCCTGCTAACCTTGCTAGAAATTAAAGGTAGGAATAATGGGTATTCATTTGTGACACAATTTTTCTGTGTGCCAAATTAACCCATAAAATGCCTGGTGTGTCTGTAAAGGTGTTTATGGAAGAGATTAACATTGGAATCTCTAGACTTACCCTGTGTAGGTAAGCATCAGCCAATCTATTCATGGACCCAATCCAACAAAAAGAAAGAAGATTGGATTCATTCTCTGCCTGACCCCTTAAGTTAAGACATTCATCTCCTGACCCCGAGCTTCTGGTTCCTAGCCTTTCAGACACAGACCAAAATCTACACATCGACTTTCCAGCTTGCAGGCCTTCAAACTACATGACTGGCTTTCTTGGATCTCAGGCTGGCAAATAGAATATGTGGGACTTCTCAGTCTCCATAATCCCATGAGCCAAGACCTGATAATGAATATCTTTTTAGATAGATAATAGAGATAGATAGATGATGATAGATAGATAGATAAATGATTGATAGATAGATAGATGCCAAATTTGTTCCATTTCTCTGGAGATCCCCAATGTATTCATGTATGTTGTATTTTCGAAATATTTAAAATCCTTTTTCCATAAAATACATAAAGTATTAAAACCAGGGCCCACTGGATTCCGTCAGGTAGTTGAGGTATTTTTTATAATTTATAACAAGATTGCAGATGGCCAGAAAAACCATGATAATAAAAGGAAAATTTCATTAAAAGCAACATTAAAAGGGTATTTCAAAACAGAGTTGGGAAGCCCATAGGAAACAGGGCATAGACAGGATTCCAGGCTGCCTGGAATGTGAATGTTGGTCACTTCCTCCCTTTGAGAGCAGGCATCAAGAATGACAGATTACATTGCCTTCAGAGGATCAAGATGCATTTCAAGAGGTTATCAGACTCCTGCTTTTTGGGCATTTCCATTTGCTTTGTGCATTCTTTATTTCTAGAAAATCTATAGGTTACATATCACTGGTTACTTCTCAAAAAATAAGCTCCCAATTTTCCCAGTTTCCTTGGAACACTGACTTTGAGCTATCTGAAACAATGTCGCCAAATCACAATTCCTAAGACCCCAGATATTTTTGATCCGGTCACAAGTAGATCCGGTCACATTTTGATCCATTCACAAGTAGATGATTCTTGTGCTCCCACAGGCAGGCTGTTAACATAGCAATGAATATAAGATAAAGGGAAATGCTGAGACCTAGAAGGTCACAGACACGGAGGCTTAAAGGAGGAGGTTAAAAAACAACAACAACATGTATACCTCACTGTCACTGACTAAGGTAGACTTTTGTTTAAAACAGTCCACTACATTCCTCTAGACTGTGGTGCTTCTCACTTTTGCAAATAAACTTTTTAGCATTGCAACTGGATTTTCTGGCTTTTTATTTCTATACTGAGCAGAGAAAAAAGGACCCACGGTAAATCCCACACCATAATGGTTTGGCACCCAATGCGGGGATCGACGAGGGCTCCTTCTCAACAGTGGTCTGACACCACTGCATCTTGCAAGGTCAGTAACCCTCCCCAAGCAGGATCAAAACTTCACAGGCGACCATGAGTTCCGGTGCCTTGAGGCTATTTGTGACTGTGGAGTCCCCCTGGCCACAGCATAGCTACAGCTGAACTCCAGGGGAGGCGACATCCCGATAATAGTGTGGAGCAGACAGGAGGGACTCTGGACCTCTCCTGTGCTTCCTAAGGTTCAGTGGTGGATGATAAATGACATGGAGCCTCATGCTCTATGGGTTAAAGGCTCTGGCTGCCTATTGCCATGCAAGCGGAACTAAGCCAGTGTCGTGGCTTATATTGAGGTTCCAGGGAAACCCATCCTGGTCTTGTGAGGCTCCCCAGTAAGTGCCCAGCCATTTTTCCCACACCTAAGATGGGACACTCTTTTAAAAGTCCTGTGGGAAGCTGAACTTTGGGAAAGCACCCACCTTCTTATGAGCAGGTTGTGCCCTCAGCAGAACTATTGTCCTTTCTGTAAGCAGACTCAGCAATGGAAACCACAGAGACCTCTGTCCTCTGGGCCCTGGGTCCTGCTACCTCATCACCTGACAGAACATAGTCCTTGCATGCATCCAGAAACCTTCTATGTAGGATTCAGGAAGGAGGAATGCCCATGGGTAACTGTTACTGCTCTCCTGTCATCCTTAGGCCTTTATCTCCATATAACCCATGCTACATTCTCCTTAAAGCATAAAAAAAAGCAGGTTAAAGGAAGGATCATCTTGCACTCAAGATTTTAGCCCTAGTAGCCACCATCCATCCATGGCTGCTGAGAGTGTTTTGAGAGCTGCAATGTTTTATTAATTGGAAATACCAGCAATATCTAGGATGTAAGAGAGGACCCCATCCAGACAAAGGAGGGGTAACAACAGGCGGGGAAGGATTAATCAAGGCAGAGGCAAGAGTGTAAAAGTCCCACACTCGTAGAGGCCATCCTTGGTGGATCATGAGGCCACTCTCACAAAATCCATGGATGAGACCAAGCTGGACTCGCCCCAAGCTGGGCTTCTATCAGGGGTGCGAGGGTGGAGGGCAACCTCCCATGCACAACACAAGTACACCCTCTCTCTCATAGATGGGATACCAGCAATCCAAGGTGGAAGCACAAACTCCCCTGGCATGCATCCTGCAACATTGTGATAAGTTTGACACCCAGATCCTAAAAAAAAATTCTTATTTTCTTCTGCACTCAAGCATTGCCACAATACTCACTGGGGAACAGAGAGAACTGGCCACCACAGGGAAGCTTAAACTATAACACTGTCCTACAGCTAGACCTATTCTGTAGGAAGGAGGGAAAGTGGGGGGAGGTGGCATATATTCAACTAAGAAAAAACAGAGCTAGTACCAGAGGGACAAGGGGGAATGTTTCCCCTTGTGGCAGTGGGAGGAGAGCCATTTGGACCTCACATTACCCATAATCCATTTTCACTAGCTGAGCTTAAACAAATCAAAAAGGACATTGGCAGCTATACCACCAACCCTGACAAATATGTGCAGGCCTTCGAGTTACTTCTTTATATGACCTCACGTGGAAAGATGTTAACTTACTCTTAGATCAGACTCTGACCTCCCTAGAAAGAGTCTGGGTGTATGAAAAAGACAGAGAGGCAGGTAATAACAATTACACTGCCCAAAGACCTTCAGTAAGAATAACTCAGCAGGTTCCAACAGGAGCAAATGCGGTACCATTACAAGACCCCAAGTGTGATCTTGAGGATGAGAGATATGATTGGGAGAGCAGCCACTATTTATATTGCATATTAGAGGGACTAGGGAAGGCTAAGTCAAACCTTTCAATTATGGCCAATTGGCAGCCATAATTGAAAATATGAAAATATTGGACTGCCCCATAATTTGGGGCAGTCCAAATGAGTCCCCAAAGATCTTCCTGGAGAGACTGAAGGAGACCATGGTTAAGTTCACTAATTTGACTCCAGATTCGATAGAAGGGGAGGCCATTCTCAGAGACAAATTTTTAACCCAATCCATGCTGGATTTAAGGAGGGAACTCCAAAAACTGGTGTTGGATCCAGAAAAGTCCACTTTGGATCAACTAATGCAGGCCACTAATTCTATTATAATAGAGATTGGGAAAAACATCATGGAGAAATCCTGGTTGCCATGCGTATGGACATTAATCCCATGGGGGCCCAGGCTCAGGTTTGTTTTAGGTGTGGGAAGCCAGGGCATTTCAAATGTGAATGCCCCCAACAGAGAGGCTGTAAACTTCCTCTAAAGCCCTGTCCACAATGTAAGGGGGACCACTGGAAGTCTGAGTGCCCCAAATATGGAGGGACCTGGGGTCTTCAAATATAGGTCCTCAATGATGGGGCCCATGGCCACCTCTCCAGGCTCCCAACACCTGAGTAAAGACTGAAGAGCCTTGGGCAACCCTAAAGTTTGGATCACAGACTGTCTGATTCCTCGTGGACACGGGTGCCAGATCATCTGCTTTACCTTTTCCCCCTGGTCCAAGATCCTCTTGTAAAGTAACTGTTCAGGGCATATTGGGCCAGCCCCTTGAACACTTCTTTACTCAAGACATAGACTCCTCCTGGAGTGACCTACACTTCTCTCATTCCTTCTTAGTCATACCAGAGACCCCAGCTCTGCTGTTGGGAAGAGATATAATGTCAAAAATGAAGGTTGGACTAATTTTCCCTTCAAAATCACCTCAGTGCTTCCCTTTAGTGGAAATAGACTTCAATCCAACAATATGGACAGACGGCAGAACTGTGGGATGGGCCCTTTCCACTAAACCTATCCTCATTACCTGAAGGACCTATCCACCTTTCCCTGACAAAAACAATACCCGCTCAGACCTGAGGTAAAAGAAGGACTGTTGCCCATTGTATATCACCTGTAAAGCTTAGGCTTATTGGCAGAATGTGTCGATCTCTACAATGCCCCTATTCTGGGTGTGCAAAAAGGAAAGGGCCAGTGGTTTCTAGTGCAGCATTTCAGGCTTGTCAGTGAGGCAGTGGTCCCATTACACCGGGTGGTTCCTAACCTTTATACCTTATTGACAGATTGTCAGTGGAACCCTGTGCTACTTTGTTCTGGATTTAAAGGACACCTTTCTCTGCATCCCTCTCCATCCAGGTAGCCAACTTCTTTTTGCCTTTGAGGACCCCAGGGGAAGTGGACGCCAGTTAACTTGGACAATGCTGCCTCAGGGGCTCAGGGATAGGCCTCACATATTTGGACAGGCTTTGGCTAAGGACCTGAAGGACTGAACCCCCCACCCCTATGCTCCTCCAATATGTGGATGACATTCTGTGGCCTGACGCTCCCTGAGGGACTTTGAGGAGGCAATAATATCTCTCCTTAGGTTCCTGGCTCAAAGTGGCTATAAAGTTTCAAAAGAAAAGACTCAACTTCGTGCGACCCAAGTTAGTTACTTGGGGATCATACTAAGAGAGGACTCACTCCTTAGGGTCAGATAAAGTGCAGCCTATACTAGGTTTCCCTCTCCCTAGTACCCCATAACAACTTCAGGGATTTTTAGGAGCTGCAGGTTACTGCTGTAGATGGATTCTGGGCTATGCTGAGATAACATGACCCTTGTACAGATTCCTTAAAGAATCCCAGGAATATTCTAAACTCCCAGAGTGGCCCCCTGAAGCAACACAGGCATTTAAAAGATTAAAACAGGCCTTGAATGAGACACTGACCTTTGGATTACCTACACAAGTTTAATTTGTCCATCTCTGAAAAGAGGGGGGTAGTGTTGGAAGTGTTGACACGAGATAAGGGAGAAACTCTGAAGCCACTAGCTTATCTCAGCAAAGAACTTGACCCTGTAGCTCATGGATTGCTTAAGGGTGATGGACTTGGCTGGTACCCTAGTTTCTGAGGCCCAGAAATTAACATTAGTCACACCTCTTACAATACAAATCCTTCATGATCTCAGGAGCCCATTAGAGTCAAAGAGACATCTGTGGCTCTCAAACAGCCACATCCATAAATATCAGGACATCTTTATGGATGGGTCTGAAATATCCTTAAAGAAATATATGGTTCTCAGTCCATCTGCCTTCCTGCCCAGGAACATGGAAGGCCCCATCCATTCATGTGAAGAGACATTAACACACCTCTGGGATCCCTGACAAGACGTGACAGACCAGACTATTCTTAATCCAGGTGATGAACTATTCACTGATGGCAGTTCTTTTGTGAAGAGGAGGTACGATATGCTGGGTATGCAGTCACTACACCTTTGAAGTGAGAGAGGCAGAACCACTGCCACCCTCCACTACCACCCAATTAGCCGAGCTAGTGGCACTGACTAAGGCCCTTAATTTGGCTGATAGAAAAAAGGTTAATATCTATATAGATTCTAAATATGCCTTCCTGGTTATTCATGCCTGTGTAGCCATATGAAAAGAAAGGGGCTTCTCACTTCATCTGGATCCCCTATGAGACATAAGTCCCAGATGATGAACTTTTTAACAGTCATCCTCAGACCAAAATAAGTGGTCATAATGCAATGCAGGGGGCATCAAAAAGGACCAGACATTGTTACTCAGGGCAATAACCTGGCTCATAGGGCAGTCCGAAAAGCTGCCACTCTCATAGGCCTAACAACTGTCTGTGAAATCGTGTGGGAATGGTCACTGTTACCCAATGTGAGGGCTGTGTATTAACCAGAGGAGAGTGCCAAAGATAAACAGGGGTGCACTATGGACCATCGAGGATGGTGGGTTAGTTCTGATAAAAGGATATGGCTACCTCAGAACTCGCAATGGAAAATACTCAAAACCCTCCATCAGATGCACCACCTAGGGAGAGATAATTCCTTAAAACTAGCCTCAAGGCTATTCGCTGGAGAGCAGTTATAGGAATCCATGAGTCATATCATGCAGGGATGTGAAATCTGCTTCAGGACTAACCCTAACCACCAGGCAAACAGTATGGGGGTACATACCCAGGGGAAGATTGACAAATTGATTTACTCACATGCCAGGAGGAAAGAGACACAGAGAGATGTTGGTGTTGGTAGATACCTTCATGGGGTGTGTAGAGTCCTTCACTTGCAAATCAGAAAAAGCACAGGAGGTAGTAAAAATTCTACTTTAAGGAATTATTCCCTGCTTCAGAGCTCTCCACTCATTACAGAGTGACAATGGAATGGGGCGGCCTTCAAATCTGAGGTTACCCAAGGTGTTACTCAGGCCTTGGGCATTGACTTCAATCTGCACTGTGCTTGGCATCCCCAATCCTCTGGGAAAGTAGAAAGGGCCAACAGGATATTCAAAAAATACCTCCTCAAATTAGCTCAAGAAGAACAAGCCCCCTGGTGGCAATTACTCCCTATGGCTCTAATTCAAATCCACAAGATGCCTGGCAAATGAAATCTTAAACCCTCCAAAAAATTATATGGGAGGCCTTTCCTGTTTCACAACATAGTCTTAGACTCAGAATCCCAGATATTAACAGACTATGTCACCCAGCTGACCACTTACCCATAAGCTTTGGGTGAACTCCAAAAGGTGCCAGTGGGAAAGGGACAGGCTTTGTTCTGTCGAGGGGATCTGGTGCTAATGAAATCCATAGACAAAAAGGGAACCCTCTTGGTGAGCCCATATCTTATCATTCCCTCTACCCCTACTGATGTTAAGGTGCCTGGCATCAATTCCTGGATACATCTCACCAGAGTCAAGTGGTGGACAGCTAGAAGATCCACCACCAATTCCTGATGCATCTGAAACTACCCTAGAATATTCCTGTGAGCCACTAGAGGAGCTTAAGCTCCTATTCAGTAAGATACCTGGCAACAAGTACACACGATTGATGGTGCTGCCCTTCGATCTCCCTTCTTTTGGATAGTGGCTCTCTTGGGGGTAATAGTAGTTCTCTATTATACATTAATGATACTTTGCTTATTGTCTAAGGGTTCTAAGGGTTTCAACAGTGCTTCATGCTAAAATCTGTCTTATAACAGTTGTAATATTGAGAATGGGAACAGTCCTTTCTGACAGGCCTGACTCATTTTGGGGTCACAATCTTCTTTATAATTTCACCTCAGCAATAGCAGAGGGTGAATCATTATAAGATTGTTGGATGTGTCATTCTCAACCCATTTCTAAGAGCACCAGCATGCCTCATTTACTGAAAATTATAAGCAACACCCCCCCCTAGCCTATCTACTTGAACAACACTTCCTTGGATATTAGCCATCCTCAGCTGGTCTTCTTAACTCTTGCCAAAACTCCCAACCTAGTCTGCTTTGATTTAACACCACAGGTAAACTTCTCCAGAGGCATTGCAGTTGGAAAATATTACTGTTCTAATAGCACCTATTGCTGTCCCTGTCAAACATTGGCCCAGCGCCAATGCACCCACACTCACTGTTATATTGTAGGCCTCCCTCTCCCTATATCCGTACTCCCTGGCCCTGATGTAAAAAGTACCCATCAGGGTACTTTCAGCCTCCTATAAGTACCTATCCGGTTACTTGCCAAGCTAATAGGACTCATCAGTGTCCAAAGAAACATGGTTTATACAACACCTCTCACTGCAGTATATGGTCAGGGCCTCTGGGGGATGGAGGATGGACAAAAATTTTTCCCTGATTTAGGCCATCTCATTAACTATTCCTCTACCAGAGTGACTGAATCCCACATTGAGGGAGGATTATTATCTCCTAACTGTGGTAGCCGACCCTCATGGCTTACTAACTTTTACCAAAAGTTTAATAGCCTCACCTACCAACAACCTGTTATTCCCCCTAGATCTCTCTTCCTGTGTGGTCACCCTCAAAATGTTCTTCCTCGCTCTGACTCTCCAAGAGGTTCTTTTCAGTTTCCTCATACTGCCTTAGCATATTCCTGCATTGACAATAAATACTTCTAAGGCCAGTGTGCTCTGGGTCAGATAACCAGTAATTTCTATGAGGTACAAGTGTTCAACATAGCAAGGGCATCCCCACATGTCAAAAAAGAATTACTGATCCTGCTGGCAGGGGCCGCATTAGCCATTGGATTGCTAGTCCCTTAGGAAGGATTTGCATATCACGAGACCACCATTAGAAATCTAACCTGAACCCTTGAAACTTGCATGTTCATCACTGCCAATGCCCTACAGGGACTCAAAACAGCACAGGAGTCCCTGGTAGGAGTAGTGTTTGACAATCGGATGCCTTTTATTATTTACTGGCAGATGAAGGAGGTGTATGTGCAATCTTGAATAAAACTTGTTGCACTTATATTAATACCTCAGAAGAAGTTGAGATCAATATCAATAAGATATATGAACAAACATCCTGGCTACACAACTTTTTTTTAGTGTATAAGTGTTTTGTTTTAAATGTGTAATATTAGACAAGATTATTTAAAAACCAATAAATTTTTATTTAAGGAATTTTACATGTTTGAATTCCTTCAGTGCATCAAGATCACCTTTGTTCCTTCTAAAGCTGATGTTCTAAATCTTCAGATCATCAAGATAGTCCTTTTTGGAAAAACTGAGGCTTAATCCAGTTGTCTCATCAGCCCCATAATTATTTCATTTCGGCTTCTTTTATTCCCAGTCTTGAAATTCCATCTGATGTCTTTTGGATCTAGTTTCAAGGAATTGACTTTAGGATCACTATTTTAGGGTAGATGATTTGCCTGGGTCCTCAATTGCTGACCCTAGTATGAATGTGTTCATATATTCATTCCTATCATGCTCAGCAATAGTGTAGATCTATGGGATATATCAATACCTATGATTAAAAAGATGTTATTAGGTCTTTCATACTTTGCATACTTTTTAACTGTATTGTAGTTCTTTCTCACAGACCTAATAAATGAGCAAAACCACAATGTTACTCTATGAGGCATTTCCAACGATGTGTGGCTACAAGAGAAGCCTCATCGGGATAGACCTCAATTGGCTGCACAACTTTAACAAGGCCAACAGCTCCTCAGTATGGGAAGCTGTCAAATAAGTACTGCCCTCTATGACTTGGTTTTTACCCCTTTGGGGACTTCTGGTGACCATTCTACTTATACTCATGTTTGGCCATGCCTATTAAATCTATTGGTCAAGTTTGTTTCCAACAGGCTAGAAGCCATCAAACTTTAGATCATACTTCAGATGGAACCATGAATGAATATCTACCGAAGCCCCCTGGATGGTTGCAGTGGCTTCTCCGAACATCCACTGGTTTAAAGCTCTCTCCCAGGACAAGTTGCTTACATGCACCCCAAGGCTAGGGCCCCACTCCGTCACTCCATTCCCATACAGCAGGAAGTAGTTGGATCAGTATCAATGACCTATTCCTTGCCTAGAGGCGTATGCAAGCTAAATAAAAGAGGGAGAATGACCTGGTCAGAGGTTAATGATTCTTGTGCTTCTGCAGGCAGGCTGAAGATAAGATAAAGGGAAACACTGAGACCTAGAAGGTCACAAACACCAAGACATAAAGTGGGGGGGAACACCATGTATCCCCTCACCCAGTCTCTGACTAAGGTAGACCCTGATTTATGATATACTGTTCTGGGATGTCAGGCCAGACCAACCTATCTTTGTAAAGATAAGAAAACAGGAACTAAATTCCAAACCCGGAGTCGAGGGGGTGGGAGTGTTTTTGTTTCGAACACTCCACTACATTTCTCTAGAGTGTGGGCTTGTCACCTTCACTTTTGCAAATAAACTTCTTAGCTGTGCAACTGGATTTTCTGGCTTTTTATTCATATACCGGGCTGAGATAAAGGGCCCACAATAAATCCCACACCATAACCATTCCATATTTGCAGTTTCTGAGTTTGAATTGACTGACAATAGCTAAGACAAAATCAAGTAGGGGAAACTTTAAATCCAAGTAAATAAATAATATAACAGGTATAAATGATCAAAAACAGGAAGTTTTTGAAATGGTGTGACTTACTTTTCTGTAGATGAACTTAGCCTGTATAAGGAGAAAAAATATTAGTCCTAATCAAATCCATATAAGTGTAATTTATTTGGGCTTTCCATCCTTTGACCTCTCTATTTCTTCCCCAAATCTGTGTAAGTTAGTCAGGATTTATATAATGTCACAGCATGAGTTTGGAAACTGAGGGTGTGGTGAGACCCTGGGGAAAATGGCAATCAGCTATTCCTAAGTGTACATGTCTTATTGCATGAGCCCCTATGCTATGCCAGTGGTTTTTTTTTTTTTTTCGTTTTGTTTTGGTTGGTGGGTACTGGAACCTGAACCCAGGGGCATTCTACCTCCAAGCTATACCCCAACCCTATTTTATTTTTATTTTGAAACAGGCCCTTGCTAAGTGGCTGAGGGGCTCACTACATTGCTGAGGCTAACCTAGAACCTGCGATCCTCCTGTCTCAGCCTCCCAAGTACGGGATTACAGGTGTGAGCCACAGTACACAGCTCCGGATATTGTTCTTAATGCTCTATGGATTTTATAGATGAAGAATGTCAAGTGCAACAGATTCAATATCTTGCATACAACCTACACTCAGAGCTGGGAGTTTGGATTCTAATACTAAATGCAGTCACTGCAAAGTCCTGCCTCTCCAAGTCTCCAAAGTACAAAGCTTTATCAACTCTTGGATGTGGGTACATAGCTTCCAGTGCTGGCATCACCGAGTCTTCTCTGCCCACCCCACCCTCACCCTGTCTGTAGCTGTGGGCTCCATTGCCTTTGAACTGCTGTAACTCACTGGGACGATGACAAGAGCCCTTCAGTATATCAGCCTCTCAGTGAAGTATTTGCCCATTCACACATCCTGTGTGCTCTGTTGGAGCAGGTACGGATCAAAGAAGACTCTTATTAGGCAGTCATGCATGCATCTCTATCTACACTCCTCTACTCATGAGCCATGGCGCCATAGTAGATAAGAAGCTATCTGTGGGCACTGCCTCCCAGGAAAGAGCAGAAGCAGAAGACAGACCTCCAATATTCTCACACCCCCAGTCTATGTGGAGATTACATTATTTCTGCCCCTGGAAGATCATATCTGGTACGTACCCAAGTTCACGGAACCTTTGCCAAGAACCATTTCTCACCCCTCGGTCATCTTGGAGACTCCTACCGTGTGTGTGTGTGTGTGTGTGTGTGTGTGTGTGTGTGTGTGTGTTGGAACATGGGGAAGGAAAGAAGGATGGTAGCTGCACCTCCACAGCAGGCATCCTTGCTGGATTTGTTGTACAAATTTTCAACTTTTATGAAAGCTTAAATTCTAATAATTGTATGTTTTTGTTCTCTAGATGGAGAAGTAGGTTGTAATAGAGAGGATTCACGGGGGTTGAGAAAACAGTAACAAATACATCATAATGACATTTCACAGGAGTAAGAATAAAAATAACAAAGTACAATCACCTGTACTCAGAGGATTTCAGGTACTTGATGTCCAAATCCTTGTCTTCTAATTCAGGCTGATTTCTGGAGTATTTTATAGGCTTTCTTTAAAGGTATCTAAACTCTCTCTTTTCCTCATCCAATAACAACCACATTTTTTCATGGTGGCCCTGGTCTCCGAAATGTCAATGTGAGGCTTGTCTGTTCTTCGGTTTTCTCTCCCACATACTATGACTATTACTATGACGGCTTGGAGGAAATACTCCCCAATTCAACTTATGTTCCCTTTTCTTCTCCGGACTTTTAAAAAAAATTAAAAATAATTTTTTTAATCTTTATTTGATGCTGTTCCTTTATATTTCTCAATTTTTATTGCAACCTCTACTGTGTAAAAATTTTCCACAAGTTTAAGAAGGCTAGAAGGAAGTGCAAATGGAGCGGTGCATCCCTTGGGGACACTAACCACTGCTTCTTATTGAGCTTTTTGGGTGAGTTTCTTTGTCAGATACTAGACATAGTTACTTGCTAGCTATCCTATCTAAATTCTAGGGTGAAAAAATAGCCCTGATAGACCCACAGGTTTTTTTAATTTTGTTTGTTCCACACACAAACAAAATTAATAGTAATTCATTCTTATGTATAGTTTATTTAATAGATTTTGAATTAAATTGTTAACTATAATATCAGGCATAGCTCAGAGATAAACCTAAAAGTTGAATGGCCCCAACCACATCTGCATTCACTTTTCTGGAACACAGAGTCCATAGACTAGACAAGCAATATTCTCCTTAAAAATGGGAGCAACTCCAGTACTTAGGAGGCGGAGACAGGAGGATCCGGGTTCGCGGCCAGCCTCAGCTACTTAGTGAAGCCCTCTGCAACTTAGCAAGACCCTGTTTCAAAAATAAAGAATAAAAAAAATAGGGCTGGGGGTGTAGCTCAGAGGTAGAATGCCCCTGGGTTCAATCCCCAGTACCGCAAAATAAATAAATAAATAAATAAAGGATCAAATGCTTAACAAGGTGTGGGGGGTCAAGGAAGAAGGGGGAAGAAGAACAATTCCTTACAACTGTGGTGGAAATTTATTTCCTGTCTTAATAAGAAGTGGGTGGTTGTTTTTTACAAATATAACCAACTTAGATTTCACAATAGATAATACATTTATTTTAATAGCATTTTTCATATCAATGAAGTTAAAACTGCCTACCCCTCTTGGAAATTTTGAGCATAGAGATATGTACAATATTCTTCTCCTGGAGGCACAGTCTTTTAACTTCTGAGTAGAAGGTACTCCTTTCTTCCTACAGCAAGCCTTACATCTGTCAAATATCTGCCACCTGATTAAGCCCCTTTGAGCAAGGATCTCATAATGTAGTATTTCCTAAGGATTTCAAGGGACTGTTCCTTAAGCTTTCCAATTTAAATGATCTTCAACGTTTGTTCAAAAAGATAAACAATTCAGAGATTGTCTTGCAATTCTGCCTTTTTACAGAATAGAAATGTGAAATTCGGCTGCCAAAGACAGGCAAGAGAGAAACATCCTGCGCTCTTGGATTTCAAATCCTGCCTTTCTAGCCTTTAAAATACCTCCGTGTAAGGAAGAGTGGTGTTCCCTGGACGGATGCCAGCAGGGCCCTAGTCTCCCCTCAGCATCGCGGGCGGTCGGGGTGGCTGCTGGTTTCTACAGGCTGAATTCAGATGAGCCCTCGGTCTGCCCTCAGCATCATTTCTAAGAGCTCAGAAATTCCATGCGCTTACCCTTTCTTTTCTGCCTGTCTGGTTTCCATGGAAATGCAGGCCTCTCGAAAACAGCCAGGCCACTATGCGCTCCATGCACAGGCAGCATGTGTTATTTTTGGAGTTGGCTGAGTAATGAACATGTCCCAAAATGTCAATGTGAACAGGTCTTGGAAAGGCGGATGGAAGGTACAGTATCCAGTTTATGCAGTTGTCTGATTATTGAACTGTACATTCGGAGCAGGGAAGGGCTAGCCGCTCTTCTGCAGGAAGCACAAGGCTTCTCTTGGTAGACATGCATCTAGATGGGGAAAAACGCAAGATGTGGCAAAAATATAAACAGGGTTTTGTGGCTTTACGGAATGTTTATTTGATCGGTTCTCAGGAATTATAGAGATACAGCTTATATTCAAGAAGAAGTTTAAATAAAGTTATTATAAACTTTAGGTCTATCAAAGAATTATCCGGCTGGGCGCCGTGGCGCACGCTTGTAATCCCAGTATTTGGGAGGCTGAGACAGGAGGATCGCAGGTTCGTGGCCAGCCTCAGCTACTTAGTGAGGCCCTCCGCAACATAGTGAGACCCTGTTTCAAAATAAAGAATAAAAAATAGGGCTGGGGGTGTAGCTCGGAGGTAGAATGCCCCTGGGTTCAATCCC
>PVJS01013679.1:0-41689 GCA_004027185.1 Glis glis | reverse complement strand
CATGTTCATAGCAGCACAATTCACAGTGGCCAAATTATGGAACCAACCTAGATGTCCATCAACAGATGAATGGATTACAAAATTATGGGAAATACACACAATGGAATTCTACTCAGCAATAAAGAAGAACAAAATAACAGCATTCGCAAGAAAATGGAAAGATCTGGAGAACATTATGTTAAGTGAGATTAGCCAATCATGATTACATTTTGTTATTCCCTGATATGGATAACATGTACAGATTGGCCCAGGATAATGACCAGTGATACTCCCTTTTCCACTTCTGGTATCCACTTGTATCTTCCATGTCCTTTGCTTTCTTTTCATTTTCCTGCAATTTCCTGGCTACAGTAAATCCAGTTTCCATCTGTGATATCCCTGTTAGCTTGATGTGAGTTTCTGATCCTTAAGTGGTTCTATGATTAATGCAAGATGCCCCCTCCCCATGACCGCATCAGAGGAGAAGAGGAGTAGAGGTTATAGTGAAGAGTATGTGATCTTTGTGGTACACAGATCTTTGGAGTACTACCTGTGTGGTGTGGGGCAACTGGCTTGACCAATTGATAGCCCCATCCCCTGCATGGGAATCTAAGGATAAAAATGGTATAATCGGTATAATCTCCAAAAGAGGCAAGGACTGTGAAAACTCAAGGCACTCAGTGTTTGAGTTAGTGAGCAGTAAGATAAATCTCTACTTTCTTTCTTTTCTCCTTCCATGGTGTAACCGCTGTCTTCATCTCTAGGACTGGATTCAAGGAACGATGCCATATTTCCTGCTTCGGCTCAGACGTGTTGCCATCCTTTGATCACTTAAAGATTACTCTTCTGTACCTCCACGAGAGTGCATTTTCTTGGTGGGCCTTCAGGGAGCAATGAGAGAAAGGAAGAGAAAGATTTTCCATTGTGAAAAGCAAATGCCTTAACACACTAGAGCCAGCCATTTGTTTCAGTTATCACACAAACAACAGCTACCACCGTGAGCACTACCATTCCAATTGCCCACACCACCACTACTACTTTTAGAATTGTATGAAGAATTGCTTTGTGCTAGATATTGTTCCCAGCACTTCATACAGAAGCAAAGCTTCACTGAGAATTTAACTCACCCAGTGAGGCACCATGTGAAAAAACTTCATCTCTGGTAGATCCCATTCCTCCTTCACCATGTTGGACATATGCAAATTGAAGCTGAGCCTGGGAAAATAGGAAAAATAGAGGAAAGCCTATACCATGGATATTAACTCAGGAGGAATTGCCTGGTCAGAGCATCCATGGTGGCTGTAGATTGAGATGGGTAAACTGTGGCCCTCGGAAGGAAAGGAACAGCAGCCAGAACCCGGCCAGCTGGAGCAGAGCGCCAGGCATTGCTCCAGGCCTAAGCCTCTCACCGTTTTTAGCTATTCCTGCTGCACTGTGCAGGGCCACCACGTCATTACCACCAGCCCAGCTCTGAGCATCACTGGGCCTGGCATGTAGATGAGGGGACTCAAGGTAGAACCCTGAATGATTTGGCCCCAAAGGTCAGGGACAGGGGAGTGTGCAGCTCAGCTCACTGAGATGGGTAGTATCCCAGGGGTATTATGGATTAGCTGGAACTCTAGGGTTTTGTGAGTATTGTCAGTGGAAAAAATAGAGATTTGCAAACAGCAACCTTACAGGAATCCTTTTGAAATATGACATTTGAGAACTGCTTGTGTCCTTTCTGTGTATTTATGTTTTGGAGATGCAAAATGTATTGTTTTTAACTTGTATAATTGGACACTGTAAAGAGAAGTGGACATTGAAATCTCTAAGCCTTGTGGCTTGAGGATTTCAGCAAGCCGACTCATGGGGAAGTGGATCAAAGGTTCAACTTCGCTTGTAAACAATTCTGTTTCTGACTTTGATGTTCTTTCTGGTGCATTGGTCTGACCTCTTCTGCTAATCTGGAGGTTATATGGTAGTGAGAACGTAGAAAGATAATAAGCAGATAGGGTCAGGGGCCACGGTGGGAAGATACCAGATTTCCTGAGAGGACCAAATCTCCTGAGTGTCGAGTGCCAATAAGATAAAACCCTCCTGAGAGTGACCAGATGTTTGCAAGACTCCAGTTGCTCCTGGTGATAAGCGGACACTAAATCCGAGGAAACAACCTCTGGGACCCAACCAAGAGAGGAATACTCAAAGAAGCATATAAATCCCCAGACAAGCTGCCCTAAATGGTTACCAGCTCTCTCTCTTAGGTCATGCTGACTTTGATTTGGGGAGAAAGAGCTGTGCAATTGACGGCACTTGGGCCAGGCCTCTCGGGTAGTGAACAGAAGGCACCTACTGGACATCAGAGCTGGCTGAGACCCCTAGGGGTGAGCCGCAGCTCTCTGTGGTAGATCTCAGGATTTGGGGCAAAGGCAGTGTATAGTTGATGGTGCTTGGCTCGGGCTGCTTCCAGGGAGTAGCCAGAGGCAGCTGCTGGACACCAAGGTCCCCATTGCTCACAGGGGTGATCTGCCTCCTTTACCTGCTCACTCTCTTTACAATAAATTCCCTGCTTGCCTTTCTGTTGTCTGTGAGTGTCATTCTTCATACTTCATCAGACACAATTCCGGTAAAGAAAATATCTGTGTCAGTGTCAGGGATGATACTTTTTCAGGATCAGCCATAGAAACCAGTATTATATGTATAGTTTCACTGGTTGTTAATTGTGTGTGTTTGCACATGCATGTATGTGTGTGTGCACATATGTGTGTGTGCGCGTGCGTGCGTGTGTGTGTGTGTGTGTGTGTGTGTTACTTGGGATTGAACCCAGAGGCATTCTACCACTGAGCTACACCTAAAGCCCTGTTTTATTTTTTTCTTTGAAAGAGGATCTCACTAAATTGCTGAGGGCCTCACTAAGTTGCTGAGACTGGCTTCAAACCTGCAATCCTTCTGTCTCAGTCTTCCAAGTACTTGGATTACAGGCATGTGTCACTACACTGGCTGATTGTTAATTCCTTAGATCAGGGTTGTCCAACTTTAGAATGCATCAGAATCATCCAATGAGCATGTTCAGACAGATTTCTGGTTCCTCCTCCTAGAAATCAAACCGTATTAGGTTCAGGATAGAGCATAGCACTCTACATTTTTAAGTGTTCCTTTCCCCAGGTGATGCTGAGGTTGTTGGTTTCTGAACTGCAAATTGAGAATCATTCTCTTAGAGTGCTACTGCTGCATTCTAAAATTTTCATGTTCACTTTGTTTTGGAAGATTCTAGTCTCAGTTATACCTGATTTTTTGGTCAGAGATGGACCAAATTATAGTTCATACCTACCACTGAAGCACTCCAGGCCTCAGTAAGGCCTTCTGACAGTCCTTAGGTGTGTGTTAGTTTTATGTCACTGAAGTGACAGGACCCGAGATGCCTGCAGTCTTGGGACCTCTGAACACTCTCCCCCTACATATTTGAGAGTAGGAGGGAAAGGAGGTGTATCTAGAACACTGAATCATGAAAATGGTGACTTGTATTTTGCATGGGTCAGAAAGCCTTGATCTCATTCCCATAATTTCATTCTGGTTTACAAGAATAGTCATGCACATTGTTGGAATGAAGATGAGCCAAGGTTAAATTAAAGCTATGTATAATCTGGAAATTTTTCAGATATTCTTGAAATTCAATCATACCCTTACCTACTCACATCCCCATTCTGGGCCTGGCTCTGGCAAATTGCTAAACATACTGAGCCTTTGTAGAACAGGGGTAGGACAGGGTAAGGCAAAAGGGGTATGGGAACCAGAGAAGTTTTGTGTACCTGCTTTAGCTTCTCTGACCCTATGTTTCCTCATCTAGAAAATAAGAATGTCAATGGTAACCTCACAGGGTTCTTGTAAGGATTGCAATGTAGCCATGTATAGAAGCACTTAATATGAACTCTAGAGCATAGTAATGCTAAATTAATACTGGTTTTATTATTTTTCTTAGTGCTTCCTATATCCCTATTTTTCTTAGTGCCTATAAAGTTGGAAGAGTATGGAGAGTGGAGAAAGAAAATATACATTAGGTTTTTAGAAATTGCCCAGTAATTACATTTATTTATTTATTTATTTATTTCAAAGACTGTCTAGAAACCTAACAGCCATTGGTGGGGAAAAAGAAAACCTTATACAATGGCATCACGTATTCAAGGTAGAAGAAACACAACTTGGATGCCTAAAATGGATGATAAATTTTCATATACAGTCTTCAGGGTTTGACAGTGGACTGTAATAGCTCCTAGGGCTTCATATTAAGGTGCAAATTATACATAATTGAGTAACTGGGGATTTGACATAATGCAGCATATGGAAAGAGAATGGAACTGGGTTGGGTTTTAATTCCAGTTCTATCTTTAACCAGTCTCGTGATCTTGGGTAAGTCACTCAACCTCTTCCAGCATGCAGGTACATGCGTGTACATACACACACACACACACACACACACACACACACACACACCCTGGAGGGCCAGATAGTGACTTTTAGTTAGTCGTCAGGGCTCTACTTTGAATGCTAAATGTCTACATGCAGAGATATGCTTCAAAGTAAAAATCTGGTGGAAATAAAGCTTTGCTATCAAGGTGCTCATCTTAATGACTCTAGGCTGCAGCACTGAAAACAGAACTTTGCTGGAAATCTCTCATTCTTGACTGATTCCTAGGTTGCTGTGTTTGTAGCGGACATTGGGAGGATGGTGGGTCATTAATCCTCCAGGAAGGTCAGAGCCACACTATATTAGTACCACAAAACTGGGGCTATATCTGTCAGCTTGCTGCCATACCCCACTGCTGGCACAGTGCCCACTGTGTAGTAAAAACTCAGTAAATATTCGTAGACTGAATGAGTAAGCGTATGAATGGCAAACAATGCAGGTAATCCAGCCCCAGGAAGGTTATCCCAGAGTGCCTGTACAAATCAAATTGTGAAAATTTCTACTTTGTCTGATTTTTTGTAGACACAGCCCCAATTTCTGCCAGGGCCTGAAGGATAATTACAATAATCATTCATATCTCCATGTGGAAATACAGTATAACATTCATACTTTCCCAAGGTGTATTATCACACACACTTCATTTTGGAAAGACTGATATTGAAATTTAACAGCTCCACTACAAGGCTAATGAGGCTGATGGGAAATATAGGCAAGGTTCAAGAAATTGGGGAAAAAGGCATTTTTTTCTATTAGGCTCAAGCATAAATGTATAGTAGAAGGCCACATGTGGAACTATACTCCCTGCCAAATAGCCCCTATGGCCACGCTTGATTCAAAGTGTTTTCCCTACTTCCTCTATTTATTATTTCAGTTACTTTGCCTTTGAAAATAGATTTAGAGTTAAAATTATGTGCATCTGATGATAAATGGTATGGGTGATACGCATAACTCATTTTCTACCTATATGAACTATACAGTCAGTTGAGGACACACAAATATACACATGTTGTGTTTTGTGGTGCCCACTCTCAGTGGGGAGAAGCCTAATATAACTAAGATATGTGAAATATGCAAGTAAAGCACCAGAATGGTGGGTAAGGGTATATTCGGGAGGAGAACAGCATATAATAGTAAAAAGATTAAAGTTGACTTGGAATGCATAAGGACAGTGGGATCTGGTCAGTCCAAGAACCATGAGGAAGACAGTCATAGATCATCCATAGAGATGAGGTATTTGCAGGACTAACAGCAATGATAACTGTCAAGTAGAGTTAAAGGAACATGGATTCTTGATCTAACAATGTGCACTGGAACACCAGCTCTGCACTTTCCAGACCACAAAAGCTGAGCCCAATCTGTAATCCTTAGTTTATCAATCTGTAAATTATTTTATGGATACCTACTTTAGAGGAATCCTTAGATAAACCATCATGGTAGCATAAAGGCCAGAAACAAGTTGCCAGCACTCAAGGTCTAGAGCAAATCTTATCATTCTTTGGTGCATGAATAAAGCTTATAAAAGGATACTAAAATAAAAGCATGGGTTTTGAGGAGTTTGCCTGTGTGGCTGAAGTGCTTGTCTACATCAGTTTCAACAAAGCTGAGTCAATGAGGTCACCCATCTCTAAGACTGCTCTTTGAAAGATAATCACAAAGCCAGATAATCCCAACACCTATTGTTGCCCTGTTCCAGCCAGTATATCCAACACAATGCATTTACTGCCATTTGAATAGTTAACCTGCTCATTGTGGAAAACTGAATCAGATAATTCAGCCCTTGCCATTTTTATTTCTGGATCAATTTAATTTGGATTCAGACATTGAGAAAAGTAAGCAAAGGACTGCCAAAATTCTACTTAGCTTGGTGGAAATCTATACACAAATCCAAGCTGTGAATGAGGGTGCATGTGGAGGAGGGGATTGTTAGAGGTTGAGAAGGTTTCTGGGAGAAGAGGCAGGGGGTCTCTCAGGTTGACCAATTATCAGAAAGTTCTCAACATGCACACTTAAAAAAATGCATGCATCTGTCTCTGCATCCTATTTAAGTCACAACTATTATCTGCAACTCCCTGGATTCAGTTCCACTTCTGTCTCCCAAAAAACTTCTGAGCTTGGCTTCCACTCTTTTGTACCATCTAATAATGATAGCAACTTCTATCAACCAAGGTATTTTTATTTTGCTGTTTATAAAACATTTTACTTAATTACAACTTTGAGTCACCTAAGAACCATGAGAGGTTGACATTGCTATTTTCACTTTACCAATGGGCAAAGAGATTTAGAATAGATAGGGGAAAATAGGAAAGGAGAAAAAATGTCAAAATTGGAAAGAGGAGGACAGGTTCCTGGAAGTGAAGGAGATGTGGGAAGTAAGACAGCCTGGTGGAGGGTTATATCACAGTGACCACAAACTGTTGGTAGTTTCTGAGATGGGGGCATTTATTCCTTGTTCATGGGGTGCCCACAATCAAATCCTGAAGTCTTCTTACAAGTTTGACTTAGTAAGTGGCCAAATCTCAGGTTTTACAGCCTACCATCTCCCTGCCCCACCATGCCTAGGACATTAACCCCTTATCTTAAAGCAAGACCCATCTTTGCTAAAGCATTCTCTTGTGTGTGAGAGGAGCAAAGAGATATATGGTGGTGCATGACAGAATAATTCTAACTGTAGAGAAAAATCTATAACAAAGTAGAAAAATAAGGTCAGGGCATAGTGATAGAATTAAAAATACCAGGCATGGTCAGATGATAATGTGTTGCTGCCGAAATATGTATCTTATGAACAAATATGTTGTGCTGCATCCTCTTTTTTTTTAAACAACTCTATGTCCTGCCACATGGACTCCTTTCTTGAGTTTTGTTCTTCTGGTATCTTCAAAATGCTTAAGAAACTAATTATCTTCCTGTAAATACAAAGGACAGATGGGTTCCAGGAAAGTGCTGACTGAGCATGAGCTAAAGCGTGTAAATAGCAACCTGAAGCTGCCTGGCTTTCATTTTCTTTGTGTTAGTATTCACAGCAGACTTTTCTTTAATAAACTCATTTTTTTCACTCAGATATTAGGTGCAGATGACTATAGTGTCCCTCTAAATTCTCACTGCATCTTCACTGTCTTCTGCCCCTAGTTATAGGACACAATATAGGACAGACTAGGGAACCCATCCGCACATCTTTGTGGCAGGGTTAGCTTATGTCTTCACATGCAAAGACAGAAACACTATCCATGAATGCCCTTTACTGAATATTCCAACTCGAAGTGCCCCAACCTGAGTGGCCTATTGCTATTTTCCCCATTTCTCCCTGAATTCCATTCCCTTTTCCAAGGACTCTTTCTTATCTCTCCCATCTGAAATAGGCCATAGGTGGCTGTTAACTTGTAGCACCTGAGGCTCCTTCCTGAAATGAGTGAGGGAGACTTGGTCTCCTAAGAAGACGACAGCAGACCTTCAAAGCAATCTGGGTTTGAGGGATTGGATATTTATCTTCCTTTTTATTATGAAAACATGAAAATTGAAGACAAGATGAGATCACTGGGTGTGCCTTGAGTCTTAGTGGAAAATTTATCCAAACTCCATGAGAAGGAAGGGGATGAGGGTTATAGAAAGAAACAGATATATCCCTCAGATATAAGCATCTGAGGAAGGTTTTGGAAGCTATACTCTCACTTGGTATTGGGTTGAAAAAAAATACATCCTCAATGAAACAGTGGAAAAGCCAGGCGAGCAAAAATATTTTCTTCAAAGGAGAAAAAAGAGGGTACAGAATGCTAAGGGGAGCCAGGAGCTTAATCAAGGGCAGATTGTCCCACAAATAAGCTACACATATTGGCTGTTGCTACAGCTTACTTTTATTAACACTTATTTTGTTCCAAACTCAGATAATATCCTTCAAGACTTATACTTTCTGATGTGTAACTCTCTGATTTCTAATTCATACTACCATTTGACAAAGAAAGCAGAGAAATAACATGAAATAATTTTTTGTTTCTTTATGGAAATGCAAATTACTGACCTCAAAATCCTCCTTTTTTCATTTAACTTTTCAGTGGCAAAAAAGTATGTTGAATTTAGAAAATTAATGGAGGAATTGGGGAGATAAGAATTCCTGATGCATCTAGTCTTTATTCACTCATGTATTCCTGTCCTAATTCTACCAACATTACAGAGATTTGGATGCCTTGACATCCTTCTTAAAATATCAGCATTTATTATTTAACATCTTTTCTAAAATGCATGACTCTATTTTGGGCAAATAATTAAATCTTTGATCATTTATGTACTCATGGGGGACCAGAAGCAATCCTTCTAAATTCCAATTCTTGTATAATACTGTGATAATAAATAAAAGAAATACAGGATTGAGGCTGCATAGAGTACTTGACAAGTCAGGCATAGAGTTTTGATTTGTTTTTGTACAAAATCCTTTATAGATCTTTATTTTCTTGTTAAGTCATTTTTAGTATTCATTTTTCTAAAAAAGAGGGAAATATATTTTCGTGAAGAACACTGGATTATTGAGCTTTAGTTAAGGATTTTTTTATTATGTTGCATCTCTTTGCCATATCTTTCTTGTTAATTTGTTTTTATTAGTTATTATTTTAAGTGTATACATTTATGGGTACAGTGTGATAATCTGATACATATATACAGTGTGTATTTATAAAATCAGGGTATCTAATATTTCCATCTCCTTAAAATGTTTTAATTTATTGCTGTTCTTTTCAAACAAGTTCTGATTACTTTCTGCATGGTCGCTGTGTCGGCCATCATTCTTACTGCTGTAATCCAAAACACCTGACCACATAATTTAGAAGAAGGGATATTTATTTGCTCATGGATTTTGGAGATTTCAGAGCACATTCCATGTCAGGCCAGGTCTATGGAGCTCAGGGCATAGTGCAGGAAGCATGGAGAGGGAGAGAGCAAGGGCTCTGCTCTCACATCATGGGGGACAAAAGCAAGGGAGACAAAAAATAAGCAAGGAGATTCAAAGACAAAAGCATAGTCCCTAAGGCCACCACCCCAGGAACCCACCTTCTCTAGTCACACCCCATCTGCCTAAATTACTCCCCAGTAAATACATTACAATGGACTTACACATTGATGAGATTACAACCCTCATGACTTAATTATATCAACCCTGAACATTAATGCATGAGCTGTTCAGGGGATGTTCTCTATCTAACCATAATAGTCACCACTCTTGTTTAGGTGTTATTCTTCCCCTCTGGCTACTTCTTTCCTCTATCATCTGTCTCAGTCTCATAGATCAATAATGCAAGATTCTTCCCAGGGTTACTCCCAGGACAGCTTTGCTGTTAATACTCCTTATTTGAACCCATCCTTTCTCTTTGCATTTAGATGGTTTCTAAAATTACACTCCCAGTCTCAACTTTCTGTACCTTCAACTTAGGCTCATTTTTTCAAACTGCTTATTCAGTGTACTCATTTTGGGTGCTAACAACATGTCTCAAACCAAGCAGTCAAAATTTAACTTTTGAATTCCTCCCCAATCTGTATCTCCTGTATCTCTCCAATCTGTATCTGCTTTTCACATTCAGTAAATGGAAAGTTCATTCTTCCATTTGTTTAGGTCCAACTCACAGGGTGATTTCTGACTTTCTCTCATTCCTTACATCCAATTCACCAGAAACATCTGCTGCCTTAGCTGAAAGATTTATGTCAAGTCTCACCATTTCTGCCCTTCGCTACTATGAACCACATCTGCCCCAACACCATCAGCAATAGATCTATAGCTCTTTCTGTATGCAAAAGCCAGACTGACTTCTTTACAATGTCAGGTATATTATGTCCTACTCTGTCCCAAACTCTCTACTGACTTCAAAACTCACTTGAAATAAAAATATTATAATTCTATGAACCTAGCGATCTCTTAGCTTTCTGATGTCAGCTCCTACTGCTTACCCCATTTCCTACTCCAGTGTAGCCCAGCTAGTATCCTTGCTGTTCTTTTAACATGATCCTGCCTCAGGGTCTTTGCACATACTGTACTCCCTGAGTTGTCTTTCCCAAGAACATGACTTGTCCGTTCAGGTCCCATAAGTCTCTACTCAAACTTCACCCGATCAAGACCCCTTACCTGACCACATCATCTAAAGTACTCCCCCTGCCATTCTTTCTGTGCTTTATTCCCACCTGCTTCTCTTCTTATTTGCCTGTGGATTATCCACCTCCTTCAGTAGGATGTCAGAACCCTGAGAACAGGGATAGTCCCCCAGTGCACAAGAGAAATACATAAATTGGGTCATTCTTATTTTTTTATTCCTTAGCCAGAGGGTTCTCACTGATAGATTTAAAAATATCCATACAAAAGGGGCCCAGAGGAAAATCCATCACCCAGCCTTGGAGAAAGACTTTCTTTGAGCCTTGCTCCTTGAATTATGACATCGCCCGGGAGCTTGGCTTGTTAGAAATGCCAATTTTCAAGGCTCATCTCAACCCTTCTAGAACAGATCCTTCCATTACATTTGTTAATTAAAATCAAAGTTTATTTTAATTTGCCAAGGCCTCTGTGATGTTGTTTGATCCATTATTGTGAGTGTTGGAATAACTGGGCTGTAGTAGAGTGGGAATCCTCTGTAGCCATGACCAAGTTAAGACTTCAACATTAAAATGGGCAGGGGTCAGAAACATGAATTTTAATAAGATTTCCAAGTAACTCTTATGTTCATGATGGTAATAGGAACTTCCTCTGAGTCCCCAGATAGCTTTCAATCTCTCCTCATAGAGATGTCCTCTCTTTGAACAAGCTTGCAGCTTTCCTGGTATCTGACACTGAGTAATCTTTTGGTGTTGTCCACCTCCCAGAACTTGTGACTTTATAAATGGTTGATAAATGAGAAAAGTGACTTGTTTCATGGAAAACTAATAAGACCAGCATCCTGCTGTCACTCAATTTTTGACATGGGAAAGACCTGCCCAGGAGACTGTGCAGGGGCAAAATATCACTCACAAGATCACAGTCCCCTGTCAAGAAGCGGACTGCCAACCTGAGCCAGAACAAGGGCCTGCTGAGAATCACCACAGGCTCTCCCTTCCCGGGGGGTTAGCTGAGAAGACAGGTCCTTTGTGCAACAGAACTTCATGTTCCAATAGGCAGAAAGGAGATGGCGAGCTTTCATTTGCATTGTACTTTGTTCCTCTCTTGAGTGGTCTTGCAAAGAGCATTTCCTCTGCTGGTAGCTCCTATAATTAGTATATTATTATCTTGTCATTGTCAAATTTGGTTTGCTAAATCATTCTGAACTTCACTGACAGGCTGCTGAGGCAAGGTCAGAAAACAATATTTCTTACTTAGGCTGGTTTCCCAAGAAGCAGAGTCTGAGATGTGGATTTGAATGCATGTGATTCATCAGAGAAATGTTTAGGATGGGGGATAGCATAGGGGGAAGTGAAGCAGTGATTTGGGCTCAGCTGAAGGTGAGTCTCAACCTGATCTCACAAGGACTACTGGAGCATGATGACCCCAGAGACTTAATCCCACCTTGAGGCAGAGGCTGCTCAGGTTTGTCCTCTTATCTGTCAACTTCAAAATGTCCCCAGAAATTGAGTGTAACCTCCAAGATACTCTTCAGAGAGGCAACTCCTATAGGCCAAGAACATTTCTCAGGATAAGGAAGGAATCAGTGGTTTGCAAACAGTCAACACTCATGGGGGGGAAATGGGTGTGCCACAGTAGAAGGTATCTTATAAATACCTACTAGTAATTAGTTATCCACAGACTTTTTCTGAGGAGTAATTTCTCCATCTAGGTTGAAAATCTGTGTCTAGTTATTCAGACAAAGAAGGAAACTCTTCCAGTTTTATATCTTAACCTTTTTTAAATTTAATTGCCTCTAGACATCCAGCTTGACATGAGCATAGCTATTTTGGTTGTCACCATCATTGTGCCCACCAGGTGACCTGGAAAGCATTCCAAACCCTATAAGATAAACCACTACTGACACTGCCAGCTACTGACACCCAGACTCTTTCTTAAATGATGTTTGACACATTACACTTTGAATGGCCACAGGCCACCTTTGTCTAGCTTATCATATAAACCCCTTCTTCCTGTCTTGGGATGTGGGGTCCTCCTGTCTTGCTGCCACTCAAGACACACTGCTGTCGATAGGGACCTAGGAAATTGCACTCTGTGCTGTCCTGGTTTTGTCTGTCTTTTTCTTTGGTCTTTTGGTACCTTTCACCTTTGATGGCTAATTCCTATCTACTGGGTTTTCAGAAACATTACTCTTCACTGCTTCAAGACCAATGCAATATTAACTCACTCCCCATAAAAATGCAGTTATATAAGTGCTCTTGTTTTCATTATATTGGTAAAAAAAAATAAGATTTAAAAAGCCTAAAAAGAGCCAGGCATGGTGGCGCACGCTTGTAATCCCAGTACTTTGGGAGGCAGAGACCGGAGGATCCGGGTTCATGGCCAGCCTCAGCCCTCTCTCTCTCTCTCTCTCTATCCCTGTCTCTCTCTCTCTCTCTCTCTCTCTCTCTCTACTTAGTGAGGCCCTCCGCAACTTCATGAGACCCGGTTTCAAAATAAAGTATAAAAAATAGGGCCGGGGGTGTAGCGCGGAGGTAGAACGCCCCTGGGTTCAATCCCCGGTACGGCAAAAAAAAAAAAAAAGCCTAAAAAGTTTGCCCAATATCTTTCCAAAGGAAGTGAAATTGGATTATTGTAATACATGCATATCCATGTTTATAGCAGCACAATTCATAATAGCAAAATTATGGAACCAACCTTTGTGCCCATCAACAGATGAATGGATTATAAAATTATGGGATATACGCACAATGGAATTCTGCTCAGCAATAAAGAAGAGCAAAATTATGTCATTTGCAGGAAAATGGATGGACCTGGGGAACATTATGTTAAGTGAAATAGTCACCAAAAGTGAATGGTCATATGTTTTCTCTCAAATGCAGAAGCTAGGGAGTAATTGGGATACAAGAGGGATTCCAGATAATGGAAGAGAAACCCCTGTGGAGTGAGGATGGTGATCTATGGGAGGGTGTGGGAGGAAGAGGGAGAATAAATGAAGGAAACACTTCCATTGACATTATGTACACATGTGAGAATACCAATGCCAATCTCAATATCATGTATGGGGAAGGGGGATAGTGGGAAGGGAGCCAGGGGAAAAGCCACCAAGTGCCGTGTGCATGTATGTCACTATCACTATGAACTACATTATGATGTGAGACTATAATGCACCAATAAATGTATTATATATACATATATATTTGAAAAAAGTTTGCCCAAGTTACACAGCAGAGGCAGACTTGAGTCTAGGCAATTTGGCTCCAGATTCTATATTCTTAGCTACGTGGTATCAGGTGAATGACCACCATTTTGAGGGAAGGCATGGTATCATAAAGCCTCACACAATATTAGACGCACCATAGGTGTGGATTTTATGTTGCCTAAATGAATCCAAATAGACCAAATGAACAAAGAGAAACAGTGGATATAATATGATCCCCTAGACCTCCTATTTAGTTTTTGTTAAAGAAAAAATTCCCCAAACCTAGTGGCTTTATACAATGAACATTTCTTTAGCTTTTACTCTATGAGTCAGAAGTTTGAGCTGGGAACAACTGGGCAGTTCTGTTTTTGGTGGGTCACTCCTGCATCGTACGGCCAGATGCTCATATTTCTAGGCAGCTGTACCTCTTAAACTGGTGGTCAAAATGCTGGAGTAATGAGACAAATGGGTCATGTGGCTGGGTGTGGTAGCACATACCTATAATTTATATAACTTCATGTATTGCATAAAATTATGTACTCATTTATAAAATAGACTATCTAAACCCAGTCTTAAAATTTGAACTCTTAGCTAGGCATGGTAGCACATACCTATAATCCCAGGACTTGGGAAGTTGAGACAGGAGGATTGCAGGTTTAAGGACAACTTCAGCAAGTATCGAGATTCTCAGCAACCTAGCGAGACCATATTTCAAAATAAAAATAAATAAATAAAAAGGGTTGGCGGTGTAGTTGGGATGTGGAATGCCTCTGGGTTCAATCCCCAGTACCACAAAACAAGAAGCAAGAAAACAAACAAATAAACAAAAATCGGCAATGTGTCTCTTATCATCTAACCCGCTACTCTGGACTTGTTCACATATAATCTTGGCAAGGTCCCAATAAAAAGAATGAAATCATGCAAAAAGTCTTAAAGCCTTTATTACATACTGACACACCATCACTTTTGCTGAAGCAAGTTATAAGGCCACCTCACAGGGTAAAGTAGACTTCATATTTTAATATAAGGAATTACAATTCATATTGCAAAGGGACATGGGAAAAGGGCCTTTTATAATCATTTTTGCTTTTACCACCTATAATACCAGTACTTGGGGGGCTGAGAGAGAAGAATCATAGGTTCAAAGTCAGCCTCAGCAACATAGCGAGACTCTCAGCAATCTAGCAAGACCCTGTTTCAAAACAACAAAATAAAATAGGGCTGGGGGTATTGCTCAAGGTAGAATGCCCCTGGGTTCAATCCTCAGTACCACAAAAAAAGTTGGAAAAATACCTTAGCAGCTCTATAGCCCTACTATAACTTTCTATTTTAAGCAAAGTTACAATAAATTAAAATGTAATACAATGACACTAGAGTGTTCCACTTACCCCTACTAATATCTAGTGTGACTTCCAAGAGTGGCCAACTTCAAAGACATCTGTATGCACTTCCCAATATCATTTCCTTAAATGGGAGTGTATTATTCATGCCATCTTCTACCTTGGGTTTCATTTAGCCCTATATTGGGAAGAGATTTTCATGCTAGCACAAGCAATTGTACTTAATTTTTAAAAAATAGTACAATAGTCTCTCTGAAGTCTATTCCCTTGTAGATGGTTATTTTTATTGTGTCCACATTTTTACCCCTATAGACAGTGATGCAGAATAAATTCCTTGACACATTTCTTTGGATTAATTTATGGGAGAATATCTAGGAAAATTCTAGAAGTAGAATTTATCTTTTAAACATGACTGTTTTAAAATTTGAAGGATAATGCTAGGATGAACTGCAATGAGGTTCTGCCAAGCTAACCAATTTTAGACTCCTATAAATGATGCATAAGAGTAGGATTCTTCCACATGCGCAGAGAGAGCATATATTTTCAAATATTTAATTTTTTATACTTTTATTGGTGCATTATAGTCTCACATCATAACGTAGTTCATAGTGATAGTGATATACATTGCCACTGTTCAACTACTGCCATTTTGAGAGATGAATATGGTTACATGATTACTTAATCTATGTTTCTTTGTTTTGTTTTGTTTTGTGGTACTGGGGATTGAACCCAGGGGTATTCTACCTCTGAGCTACACCCCCAGCCCGATTTAATTTCTTATTTGGAAACAGGGTCTCACTAAGTTGCAGAGAGCCTTGCTAAGTTGTCGAGGCTGGCTTCAAACTTGCGATCCTCCTGTCTCAGCCTCCCAAATACTGGGATTACGAGCATGCACCACCTATCCGGCTCTTAATCTATGTTTTACAAAATAAATGAGGTTGCTTATATTTCCTTAAAATTTTAGACCATTGATATTTAATTTCATGTAATGCCTGTTCATATTCTTAATTTTAATTTTAATATGGTGTTATTAATACTTGAAGAAAAAAATTATGTAGGCTTTTTTATCATAAGGAAAATAAAACTTTTCATGTATGACAAACATTACTGATTTTTTTCACCTACTTCATTGAGAAATAAAATACGCTTATAGGGAAATGTGCTCATCTCAGTTAAGTATATAGTTCAATCAATTTTGACATCATCACTGAAATAAAGATATCAAATACTTTTAGCAGTTCAGAAATTCCCTTGTGCCCCTTTCCAGTAAACCCTTGTATATTTCCACACAGGCATCACTGTTTTAACTTCTAAAAATATGTTTTCATGTGGCCTCTTTATTCTCATATTCATTCATATTCATTCTCTCTCTCTCTCTCTCTCTCTCTCTCTCTTTCTTTCTCTCCACACATAAAAATATGCATACACACACATGTGCACACAATTTTCAACATTTGAATTTCATTTGTCAGTAATTTGTTGCTTCTTGTTTTGGAATAGTATTTTTTTACTGTATTGCCCTACTGCTATTTATCTGGTGACCTGTTAATGGGCATATAGGATGTTTTGTGTTTCATGCTGTTGTGAATTAATCTGTTATGAACATTCTTTATAGCATTCTTTTCTGTATACACATTTTACCTAGATATCTACCTAGGATTTGAATAGCTCATTTATAAGGTAGATCTATTTTTAACTTTTTTAAGATTTATCAAACTAATGTTGAAAATGATGTACCATTGCATATTCCCACTGGCAGTACATGAGATTTCCAGTTGCTCCACAGGCCAATACTGAATGTTTTTAGTCTTTATAATTTTAATATTTTAATACATGTGTGTAGTATATCTCCTTGTAATGTTGTTTTGCACTTCTTTAATAATTATATTGATCATCTTCTTGTGTGCTTGTTGGCCCTTCAACTGTCTTTTATTTCTTGTAAGGTACCTGTTCAAGTGTCTTGTCCATTTTAACTGGATTTATTTTATTTTAGTATTGGTTTGTAGAAATCACTTATTCAGATACAAGTCCTTTGTTGTATATGGAGTGTGCACATATTTTCTTCCATCCCATAACTTATATTTTTATTTTTATTTTTATTTTAATAATGGTGTCTTTTGGTTATCACACCATTTTGATTTTGATAAAATTTTATTTGTGAATATGTTCACAACATATAGTAATTTTGTTTATTTTAATAAACCTTTGATTATTCTTTCTCTATGAACTATTATAAATAATTGTTTGTGTATGGTATGAAATAGTGGTCAAACATACTTTTCTACATGGATATGCAGATGTTCAGCACCATTTGTGAGTTTCATTTCTGAGCCTTGTTTTATTCCACACTATACTTGTCTATCCTTACACGAAAGTTATGCTGTATAAATTACTGTTACTGTTTCAAAAAACTTGAAATCATAGAGTCTAATCCTTCTGATTTTGTCCTTCTACAATACTGTTTTGCTATTCCAGATCTTTTATATTTCCATGTGCATTTTAAAATCAGCTTATCAATTTCTTTCTTTCTTTTCTTTGACATGAACCCAGGGGCATTCTACCTCTAAGCTACAGCCCTACTTTTTTTTTTTTTTTTTGAAACAGGGTCTTGCTATGTTGCTAAGGGTCTGGCTAGGTTGCTTATAGGCATGTGCCACCATGCCCAGCCAGCTAACCTTTTTATTTTAACCTTCTTGTAAAGCTTCATTATTGTAAACCTTTTCAAAACCTTGTGGTGGAAGTATAAATTAATTCAACTTTTCTGAAATACAATTTGAAGACATATGTCAATGTTTGTAATCCTTTGCAACTTCAGGGACTTGAGCCTATAAAAATAATTAAAAATGTAAACTAACATTTGTGAAAATGGTGTAATCACACTATTATTACTAGAAATAAGAAAAACAGAAAATAATTGCAAAGCTCAACAATGGAAAAAGATTAGAGTCTATGATAAATAATCACTTCTATTTACTGAGTTCTAATAGCAATTTTGTCAAGTCCTTTACATATGTAATCTCATTTTAACCATATAATGATACAGAGCAGAAAAGAATATTCATATTTTACACTTGAGAGATTGCCCATCAAAGTGATTAGGAAACATAATTGAGGGGGTAAAGTTTGAATTCCATTTGATTCAAAAATGAATGTTCCTCAATGTTGTGTAGTTTCTTCCTCTGTAGTGATATTGTGCAACCATTTTAAATGAAGTATTCATTTATTCAGTCATTATTACATTGATTGTAAGCAGTACTGACCAAGTAAATGTATATGATATCTATTCTCTTCAAAGAGTGGTTTTATAGATATAAAAAGACAAAAAATTACAAGTGTGTTCAGATATAGTAATTCCCCTTCCAACATCTATACTAAAGAATTTGAACATAGATTTTATGATAAAAATGTTGGTCATAATTCTACTTATTTTAGGTGAAATATTTCAATTTTTGCATAATAAGAAAATGAGAAAATAGATGGTAATGTATTTGTATATGAATGTTTTTCCATAAAGAGAGTTTAACAATAGTATTTAATAATTTGAAAATTCTTAAAACACATAATTAAGTGGAAATGGTATATATGTATGTTAGATCTCAATTGTATCTATACATGCAGAGAAATATTAGAATATAAATACATAAATGAATAAAATGTCAATATTAGGTATTTCTAAATGAATTAGTGTGCAATATTTACTTTCTTTGTATCTCTCTTCTTAAAATCTGTAGTGTGTATACATATTATCTTCATCATTATAAAATGCAACACTTTAAAAAGATGATTGTGCATTAGGGAATTATGAAACAGGCCCACAGCAACACAAAATGTGATTTTACAGTAAAGGTGGCTTTGCAATGTGGTGAAAAATGAGTATCTGTTCAATAAATGGTTTTGTGTCAATTGGATAGCCACATGAAAAACAACCTTGAGTCTTAACTTACACCATACCAAAAAAAAAAAATCAATTCTAGGTAGATCGTAGACCTACATGAGAAAGGTAAACCAGTAAGGTAAAATAATTTTGTACAATAGAAAAATAATGCATCCCATATTTTCTTTTTCTTTTTAAACTACTGGGGATTGCACCTCTGAGCTATATCCCCAGCCCTATTTTTATTTTTTTGTATTTTGAAACAGGATCTCAGGCTGGTCTTAAACCTATGATCTCCTGTCTCAGCCTCCCAAGTACTAGGATTACAGGCATGCATCACCATGCCTGGCTACAACCTATGTCTAGGAGCTTATTGATGTATAATCCATATGTAATATAATCTATTCATTAAAACATCCAACTAAGTGAATTTTATTATATTCACATAGTTGTTTATCACCATAATTGATTTTAGAATGTTTCATCACTCCCCCAAAACCTGGTAACATTAGCAGTCACCTCCTACTGACCCCCAATTCTTTCATCTCTATGCAACTACTAATCCTTCTACCTATAGACTTATCTATTATAGACATTTCATATAAATAAAAGCATTTAAAATTGTGGTGTTTGTGACCGTATGTTTTTGCACTTCTTATTGTAAAATGCATCAATACATTATTCCTCTTATGGCCAAATAATACTTCATTTTATGGATATACCACATTGGTTTGCTCATTCGTCAATGGATAGACATTTACTGTTTCAGTTTGGGGCTATTATAAATCTTATCGCTTTGACTAGCCAGGCACGTGTTTGTGTGGACATATGCTTGCATTTCTCTCAGGTATCTATCTAGGAGTAGAAATGCCAGGACATATGTGAACTCTATACATGCTTCAGTTTGAATTTAAATTATTTTCATATTATAGCAGTTCTGACAGCTAAATTTCCTCCATGATTTCAGATCTCCAGATATATTTAAGGGCAGGAGGAAAATAATTGCTATCATAAGTAAAAAAGAACTCTTTCTGCCTGGAGCTTAGAAAGATAAGAGGGCATTTAATGTAAGAAAGTGTTAGATTGTTTTCCAAAAGAACTGGACCATTTTGCATTCCAACCACAGTTGTATGAATGTTCTGACTTCTCTATATTCTTGCCAACACATATTATTGACTGTTTTTTTATATTAGCCATTCTGGTGTGTACAAAGTGGGGTCAAATTGTGGTTTGAATTGCATTTCCCTGATGGCTAGTAAAGTGAGCATCTTTTTATGTCTTTATAGGGCACAATTGAATTGATCATCATAAATGATATATTTACCAGTGGAATATTAAGCAGCAATGGAAAAGAACACACTGCAAGTACAGGTAAGAATATAAGTAGCACTCACAGGCACAATATTTAAGAAAACAAGCCAGATATAAAAGTGTACCTATTAGATTACTCCATATACTTGAATAAGAAGCAGCAGCAAATGAATCTATGGTAATTTCAATCAGAATAATCAGGATATTTGGGGGATATTGAGTGGGAGGGGATATGAGGAAACCTTTCAGGATGCTGTCAGTATCCTACATCTTGATCTGTGTGATAATTGCACAAGGAAGGCTTATGTAAAACTTTATCCTGATACATGCATATTACACCTCAATGCAACTTTTGAAAATTTTAAAAGTATAATATGAAGCAATGAAAGATTCCCTTAGGTCAAACAACCTAGGAGTGATAGGAATAATAATTTAGTGATATAGAAGATAAGTCTTTTCAAGGAAATAAAGACTGCCTCGTGTACAGCATGATACAGATTTTTCAAAGCTGTTTTATCCATCATTTTCTAGTCAGTTTGCTCTGAATTTAAATTATTTTTATATTATGGAAGTTTTGATAGCTAAATGGCTTCCATGATTTGAAATCTACAGATATATTTAAGGGCAGGAGGAAAATAATTGCTATAATGAGTAAAAAAGAACTCTTTCTGCCTGGAGCTTATGAAGATAAGAGGGTATTTAATGGACCTTTTACTTTAACTTTAAAAGCACTGTGCATGGGGGAACCTTCTTTCTATATAATTTAATGATCCAGGAAGAGTTTTCATGAATGGCAAACTAGTATGATGCATATAGGTTCAGGAAGGAAGCAGAAAGAGTAAGCAGATTGACTTATACCATAAAAGACCCAGTAACATTTATCCTATGAGAGTGGGGGTAGAAAAAGACAAAAAAAAAGTGAAGAAATCAAGTTTGGGTATGAGACAAAAAGAATAGTTAGAACAATGTGCTATTATGGATGGTAGCTCTTTAAAAGATCCACTGGCTCATATATATTACCAGACAGAGAAGGAAAAAAAATTAGTAGATCAGATTATTTACAGAGATCCAGAAAGGCCCATTCCATGTTCCATGGACAATTATTTATTCTTTGTGCCTTAGAACAGATTTCTGAGAAGCATGGCATGAAACAGAGATTCATTGCATGAGTCTGCCTGGGGAGGTGCTCTCAGGTGAAATTGGTAAGGGGATGCTAGGAGCAGGAGAGGGCAAGGTGAGAAGTCAGGTGTATCTACGGCCAGGCATAGTCAGGACCAGCCCCAGCTCTCCCATGGAGAGCTCTGGAACATGGATCATCCAGAGTTTTCTTGTTTAGAAGCAAGGGGAACCCATTTAAAATCCATGCACAAGTTAATCCTGCAAGACTGGCAGAGGACAATTCTCTCTTTGACCATAATCTTGTCTGGCTCCTCAGAACTCTCTTCTCAATTAGGCCCTGACTTTAGGGATTCCATGTTTGTCTCTCTGTGTGTTGTCCAATTTTATCAAGAATCTTGCTAAGTCAAGTTATCCAGATTACCCCATCCTTGATATTTAATCATCCTCAATATCACATCAGGTTGCATATCCTCCACCATTTTCCAGGTGATCTCTAACCCCCCTGGTCTGCCTTCCACAAAAACCCAGCTAGGTTGCTTTCTCCAGAATCCTCCCTTCCCCATAATTTTTCCTCTAAGTAATTTTCTATCTACTGACCCCAATCCTACTCCGTTGGCTATGAATTCATATTTCTCCTTGTATTCACAGTTGAGCCTTCTCTCTCTCCCCCACTGTAAAATGCCATTGCAGTGGCCTCTGTACCTACCAAAATGGTGCTGAATGACATCTGTCATCCTATTCTTTAACAAGTGGCATGAATTATTTTTTACTTTAGTGGAAGTCAAGCATTTAAGTACAGAGAAGCAGGAACAACAGAGAGCTGTTTGCAGCCTATGCTCTTAGCACCTGGAGAATGTGGATACTAACCAGATCTAAAGAATGCAGGAGAGGTGCCAGTGTCATGTTAGTACCTTCCAGAAGAGTGAAAATCATACTTTAAATTTTACTATTTTTTGCTTACTCAGGGCAGGTATTTAAGTAATGACTATATTACTCAAACGCTAGCAATTTGAAAATTGCATTCATATCATTTTGGTATATATACCTATAAAATCAACTAATCAATATATTTTTAAGTTGACTCATTTTTTTCTGAAGCAAATTAGACTTTTGAGAGCAATAATATCTGAAAAACTATATGCTTAGGGTTTTGCATTCTTAATACATAGTCAAAACATATACAGGAGATTCCAAGATGGCGACTGAGGGAGACACCACATTGCGATCTCTCTGAGTCTTGGATCTCAATCACTGTGAAAGCAGCTTCTCAACAAGAGAAGAAAAGCAACAAAAAACTTGACCTCAACAACAAAATATTTGAAACCTGATGGAATCAAAGCCAGAGGACAAGACAGAGGACAGTAAAAAGCTCCAAGCACCTTCTAGGGAATGGCAGTGGTGCCATCTTGGCCAGCCTGCGACGGCAGCCACAGGAACTTCGGCTTCCACATGCCACTAACAAAGAATCCAATGACCTATTGTAAATCCAGCAACCCCAGATCATCAGCAATGAAAATGAGCAGCAACTACCTCCACGCTGGACAGAGGCCCAAATTGCAGCATTGGCAGAAGTAGAGGTGGCACCATCTTGTTCAGGTTGCACCAGCAGCTACTGGCATTGTGACTTCTGCAGGACACCAACAAAGAAGCCATTGACCTGTTGTAAATCCAGCAACTGCAGATCATCAGCAATGAAAACAAGTAGCAATAGGCATCATGCTCGACAGAGACCTGCATACCCGGAAGCCTGACCAGAACCTGTGCCAGAGCAACTGAGCCCACCCCCTCCCCCAGAGATTAAGAACAGTGCTCAATGAGACCTTAAGTCAACAAGCTGCCCCAGGGGGAGGCCATCCAGCGTGGCCACAGGGACTCACGTGGAAAACAATAGACTCGAGGGGTCTGAGACTTTGAGGGTTACCCCTGTGGAGGTGGGAGTGGGGTCTGCTGTAAGATGCAGTAGACACATGGATAAGCAGAGAGCCCCCGGCAACATTCGGGTGGGATAGACTTATAGCCCGCAGGTCACAGCACCCTTGCAGGGTTCCTGAGGATCACCACAGGACACACAGTCATGGTACCTGGGAAAAATTGGACCAACCCAGCCTTCTCTGTGGAAAACGTGGAGTTCTATGTTTGCACAGAGTCGGGTCAAAGTAACATCCGCCTTTTCTGTAGGCAAAAAGAAACACAAACCCAGGGCCCTGTGCTGGTGACACCTGCCATATGTATAGACAGAGACAGACATAGGGTCAGCCCTAGTGGAGAACACAGAGACCCACACATGCAATGAGAGAGGCACTAGCAGCACTGGGCGCCTGCACAGGCAGTGAGAGGCACCAAGCAAGTTCCAATCACTGAAGGAGATCAAGAATTTGGCCTGCAAATGGACATTATATGGAGCAAGTGAGAATAACCATTCAGTAAAAGCTATTCACCTTTAAGGCTCACATAGTAGCAAATATCTACCTCCAGAATAAGATTCTATAAGGGAGAGAGATTAGACATAGGAAACCTACAGAATGAGAGAAAGCTACCAAAAGCAACAAAGATAAAAACTTAAGAAACCTGAAATCATGAGAAAGAATAATAGCAAAGAAAAAATGAACTCCTACAACTCCACAACAAGAGAACCCAGCAACACAGAAGTGCAAAGATTGCCAGAAAGACAATCCAGAACCTTAATAGTAGAAATGATACAAGATTTCTGAAAAGAATTCAGAGAGAGCCTGAAAGAAATGAAGAATCAAACAAACAAGGAATCTGACACCCTGAACAGGAATCAAAAAGAAGCTCTGAAAAAAGTGAAGTATGCAATTAATTGAAATGAAGGCATTAATACAAACTATCAACAATAGACTAGACTACATGGAAAACAGAATGTCACTCATAGAAGATGACCTCTCCAAAAATGAATGCATAGTATATAATTTAGAAAAAAAACAATTTGACAGCATGAATTGGACATTGAAGATATCTCAGCCAATCTTAAAAGAGCAAACCTAAGATAATAGGAGAAGCTGAAACCAAAGGAATCAATAATCTTTTCAGAGAAGTAATAGTAGAAAATTTTCCAAACATAGAAAAAGTAGTCGACACACAGGTACAGAAAACACATAGGACCCCTAATAAACAAGATCAGAAAAGAGGTTCACCACGCCACATAATAATCAAATTGACTAACATAGAGGCCAAGGAGAGAATCTTAAAGGCAATGAGAGTAAAAGAGCAAGTAACACTCAGAGGCAAACCAAAAAGAATCACTCCCGTATTTTCAAACCAAATCATGAAAACCAGGAGGGCCTGGAGCGACATATTCCAAACTCTTGAAGAAAACAACTTCCAGCCAAGATTTATCTACCCAGCAAAGATGTCTTTCAAATTTGATGGGGAAATAAAAACCTTCCAAGAAAAAAAGAAGATGAATGACTTTCTGACTTCCAAACCAGCACTAGAGAAAATACTCAAAAAGATTAATTACAAAGAAGAAATAATAAAGAAATGCCAGAACCAGAGAAACAATTATTTTCATCAAATAAATAACTAGGCAAAGAAAAAAACTCTACCTCAAACAGAAATTAAAACTCAAAATGTTAGGAATTAAAACTCATCTCTCAATAATCACACTAAATATAAGTGGTCTCAACGCCCCAATCAAAAGACATAAGGTGACAAAATGGATTAAAATCACAATCCATCTATATATTTCCTGCAAGAAATATACCTTACAAGTAAAGATGCGCATAAACTAAAGGTGAAGGGATGGAGCAAGGCAATCCATGCTAATGGAACTTGAAAACAAGTAGGAGTAGCAACTATGATATCAGACAAATTAGACTTCAAACCTCAATTAATGAGAAAAGACAAATCAGGTCATTTCTTACTGGTAAAAGGAACAATCCAGCAAGAAGATATAACAATAGTCAACATTTATGTCACAAACATAAATGCAACCACTTTCATAAAAGAAACTCTTCATTACATTAAGTCATACATAGATCCCAATACAGTAATATTGGGATACTTCAACACCCCTCTCACACCACTAGATCTATCTTCAAGACAAAACATCAGTAAAGATGCCTCAGACCTAAGAAACACCATAAACCAAATGGACCTAGTAGACACATACAGAATATTCCACCCAACTACAGCTGAATTCACATTTTTTTCAGCTGCTCATGGAACCTAAAATAGACCATATCCTAGGCCACAAAGTGAGTACTAGCAAGTTTTAAAAATGTGAAATAATCCCCTGTGTCTTTTCAGATCATAGTGGAATGAAACTAGAAATCAACTATAAGAAGACACAGAGAAACCTCAGAGACATGTGGAGACTGAATACCACACTGCTGAATGAGGAATGGGTAAAAGAAGAAATAAGGGGAGAAATTAAGAAATTCCTAGAGACAAACGAAAACAAAGACACAACATATCAAAATCTCTGGGACACCCTGAAGGCAGTATTAAGAGGAAATTCATAGCACTGAGTGCCCATATAAGAAGAACAGAAAATCACCAAATAAATAACCGAATGATACACCTCAATGCCTTTGAAAAACAGGAACAGTCTAACCCCAAAGCCAGTAGAAGACAGGGGATTATTAAAATCAGAGCAGAAATCAATGAAGTAGAAAAAAAATACAAATAATCAACAAAACCAAAACCTGGTTCCTCAAAAAAAAAATAAACAAGATAGATAAACCACTAGCCATCCTAATGAAAAGAAAGAGAATCAACCCAAATTACTAAAATAAGAGATGAAAAATGTGATATTGCCACTGACAGCATGAAAATCCAGAGGATTAGCAGAAACTACTTTGAAAAACTATATTCCAACAAAATGGAAAATCTAGAAGAAATTGACAAATTTCTAGACACATACAACCTTAGTTGAATCAAGAATATATAGAAAATTTAAGTCAACCAATAGCAATCAAAGAGATTGAAGCAGCAATAAGAGCCTACCATCAATGAAAAGCCCTGGACCAGATGGTTTCCCAGGTGAAATTTATAAAAACTTTATAGAAAAGCTAATCCCTATACTCCTCAATCTATTCCATGAAATAGAAAGAAATGGGACTCTCCCAAACACATTCTATGAAGCCAACATCACACTAATACCAAAACCAAATAAAGACAGTTCAAGAAAAGAAAACTACAGGCCTATATCATTGATGAATTTAGACACAACACTTCTAAACAAAATACTAGCAACACGCATTCAAAACTACATCAAGAAAATCATACACCATCACCAAGTCGGGTTCATCCAAGGGATGCAAGGCCGGTTCAACATATGAAAAACAACCCATGTAATCTACCACACAATCAGAACTAAAGACAAAAATTACATGATCATTTCAATAGATGCTGAAAAAGCATTTGACAAAATCCAACACCCATTCATGATAAAATCACTGCAGAGAATCAGAATAGAAGGAACATACCTCAATATCATAAAGGCAACATACAATGGGCCCACAGAAAACATCTTGTTGAATGGGGAAAAACTTGATGAGTTCCCATTTAAAACAGGAACAATACAAGGATGTCCACTATCACCACTCCTTTTCAATATAGTACTAGAGACTCTAGCCAGAGCAATAAGGCAAGAGAAGGAAATCAAAGGAGTGCAAATAGGAAAAGAAGAAATGAAACTATCTCTATTTGTAGATGACATGATATTATACTTAGAAAACCCAACAAATTCACCAAAGAGCCTTATAGAACTGGTCAACAAATTCAGCAAAGTGTCTGGTACAAAATCAATCTTAAAAAAATCAGAAGCTTCCCGGGTGTGGTGGCACAGGCTTGTAATCCCAGTACTTGGGAGGCTGAGAGGATCTGGGTTCGTGGCCAGCCTCAGCTACTTTGTGCGGCCCTTCCCAACTTAGTGAGACCGTTTCAAAATAAATAATAAAAAATAGGGTGGGGGGAGGGGAAGCTCAGGGGTACAATGTCCTTGGGTTCAATTCCCAGTAGCACAAAAATAAATAAATAAATAAATAAATAAATAAATAAAATTAAAAAATCAGAAGCTTTTCTATATGCCAACCATAAATCCACTGAAAACAAAATCCAGAAAACATTTCCACTCAACGGTATCCCCCCAAACAATAAAATATTTAGGAATAAACCTAACCAAGAAGGTAAAAATCTGCTCTACAAGGAAAATTGTAAAACATGGAAAAAAGAAATTGAATAAGATCTTAGAAGATGGAAAGACCTCCCATGTTCTTGAATAGGCAGAATAAATATTATCAAAATGGCCATTCTTCCAAAAGTGATCTATAGATTCAATGCAATGCCTATTCAATTGCCAAGGTCATTCTTTACAGACATAGGAAAATCAGTCGTTAAATTCATTTGGAACAACAAAAAACCTAGAATAGCAAAAGTAGTTTTCAGTAACAAGATCCATGCAGGAGGCATCACAATAACTGACTTCAAACTATACTACAGAGCCATAGTAATAAAAACAGCTTGGTATTGGCACAAAAGCAGACACATAGACCAATGGAGAAGAATAGAAGACTCAGAAACAAATCTGCAAACTTATAGCCATTTGATTTTTGAGAAAGGAGCCAAAAATATACACTGGGAAAAAAAGATAGCCTCTTCAACAAATGGTGTTGGCAAATTGGTTAACCACATGCAGAAAAATGGAAATAAATCCCACTTTCTCACCCTGCACAAGAGTCAATTCAAGATGGATCAAAGACCTGGAAATTAGACCAGAGACCTTGCAAGTACTTGAAGAAGGCATAGGTCCAACTCTTCAATACATAGGCACAGGCAAATACTTCCTCAACAAAACCCCAAAGGCACAAGAAGATAAAAAGAGGATCAATACATGGTATTGCGTTAAATTGAAGAGCTTCTGTGCAGCAAAGGAAACTATCAAGAACCTCAACAGAGTGCCAACAGAAAGGGAGAAGATTTTTGCCAGATATTCCTCTGATAGAGGACTAATATCTAGAATATACAGAGAACTCAAGAAACTCACCATTAAGAACACAAACAACCCATTCAAAAAATGGGCAAGTGAACTAAATAGGCACTTCACAAAAGAAGAAATATAAATGGCTAATAAATGTATGAAAAATTGTTCAACATCATTAGCCATCAGAGAGATGTAAATCAAAACTATCTTGAGATTTCACCTAACCCCAAATAGAATGGCAATCATTAAAAACACAAACAATAACAAATGCTGGAGAGGATGTGGAGAAGTAGGAACTCTAATACACTGTTGGTGGGGTTGCAAATTAGTGCAACCACTTTGGAAAACAGTGTGGAGGATCCTCAGAAGAATGGGAATAAACCTACCGTATGACCCAGCAATACCAATTCTAGGTATCTACCCAAAAGAATCAAAACCAAATTACCAGACTAATGCATGCGTATCTATGTTTATAGCTGCACAATTCACAATTGCCAAACTATGGAACCAGCCAAGATGTCCATCAACGAATGAATGGATTACAAAACTATGGGATATGTACACAAGGTAATTTTATGCAGCCATAAAGAAGAACAAAATTACATCATTTGCAGGAAAATCGATGGAATTAGAGAACATTATGTTTAGTGAGATTATTCAGTCACAAAAGGGGAAAAGTCAAATGCTCTCCCTAATATGGGAAAGCTAGGGAGAATAGGACATAAGAGGGACTCCAGACAAAGACAGAAAAAACCTTAGATGAGTAAAGAAGGTGACTTAACTGAGGGAGATGAGAGGGGGAAGAGGGAAACACCCTAATGCACAGTATGTACATACACAAATTTATCAAAGTCAACTACTATGCTGAGCATGAGAAGGAGGGAAGGGGGAAGGAATGGAGGTGGGAATTGGGGGAGGGCTAATTGACTGATGTGTGCATGTATACTTCTACCACCCTAAAATCCATCAAGATGTGTGATTACAATGCACCAATACAAAAATAAAAAACATGTACAGCTACTTATGTTTAAATATGACATATAGATATGCAACAAATGCCTCTTTCCAATCTCCAGTCTTATGGGTACCTTTATTTGATGGGCTTTGGTTTAAGAGATGCCACATGGCACACTTAATCTCAAAATTTGACCCAAATTATAGAAAGTTTATTATGGTGTCTCAAGTTGTCACCATGAATGCTAAATCTTTGCATTAAGGTATTGCCTTTGAAAGGTCCTACTTTGAGATAGACATATCTCAACTGAAAGCAGAAATCATTATAAGCCATTAAAATAATTAAACTTACCCCTTGTATATAGCAGGGCCCTGAAGGAATGCTATACATAACAGGTAAACTAACATTTAATGTAAGGACATCATGGATCCTGCACAAGATCATATGCTGGTGTAGACCTGACAAAGAGGAAGATGTGAATACTAGAATCAATATAGATAAGAGATGTGAGAAATGATTATGACGTCAAAGAAAATTTCAGAATCCAGCCTGGCTACATTTTGCATTGCAGTGATCAAGACAGATTGGTATTAGTGAATAAATAGACATGTCAATCAGTGGAACAGAATAGAGGGCACACATATACAGTCAGCTGGTTTATTACAAAATTATCAACACAATTGAACAGTCAAAAGAAAATGCGCAAGAAATAATGTTGGATCAACTGAATATTCATATGAAATAAAAATAAATATAGACCATTACCTAATACATACAAAAATAATTCAGAATAGACCACTACATAAGTGTAAAATAACAATTATAAAACTTCTAGAATAAAAGAGGGAAGTCTTTGTGAACTTTGGGTAAGCAAAGATTGCTTAATTGCTTAAAACATAAAAAGGATAAACCCTAAGAGAAAAACTGAGTAAATTGGATTGCATTAAAATAAAGAAAGCTCTTTAAAGGATATTATTAAGGAAACAAAAAGGCAAACCACAGAGAGAAAGTATTTGCAACACATATATATCAAAGAACTCAGAATATATAAAACAACTCTTACAAATTAGTAAGACACACAACCTAATAATATATAAGCAAACATTTGAATAGAAGTTTCACTTATGAAGATATGCAAATTACCAATAAGCAGAAGAAGAGATGCTCAAAATCATTAGCCATCCGAGAAATGCAAACTAAAACCACAAAGAGATACCAATACACACTGCTGGGCAAAGAGGAACCAGAGATCCTGATTTAACTTCTGGAGACTTTCTTCCCATATTTCAATAGCAGGTCTTTTAAATTTTCAAGGGCAAATGTAAGCAGGAATCATTAACAGTCCAACCCAAAAGGGAAGGGGGCATGCATAATTTTATTAGGCAAATTTAAAAAATGATAGTTCTGAAGATGCTATTTTTCGTCTCTTTCATAATGAACTTGGAAGGCTCAGGATGCTCAGTTGTGAGCATCATTCCAGGCTGGGATAATGGGATCCCCCAGGTCCTGCCTCAATGATTCTGCCGCATTCCTGGGCAGGGAGACAAATGACAGCGACTCACATTCCTGGCTGTCCTACTCGTGCCCGGAGATGCTTTCACTCAGGCGACTCTGGAAATGGGAGGATTTAAGCTCAGCAGATCAAACAGTTATTTCAGAGACGTAGAATATTTAGATGTTGGACTGGGAGACTGAGAGGGGAAAGAGGATAAAGACTATTACTAAATAAACGTCCTGCTGCTGCTGCTGTTGGGATAGATACATCATCATCCCAGCTGTCACCAGTCACCACTAAATGAGAGTGGTTTGTCATGCTTCATTTAGCAGGCTTTTAAGACTGGCTGGGCTCAACTCTGGCTAGGATTATAGACTGTTTAAAGTCTCTAAACCAGAGTTCATACTAAATTCCACCATAGAGCCAGGGCCAGGAGTGAAGGGAGCCAGGTGATTGCAGGGCTTTGTGAAAGGGATAAAGGTAGGATCAGTACTGCAGGAAGGGGCTGGGGAAAGGAAAGAAGAAAGCAGACATTTTCTGGAGATTAATCTGCATGGATTTTGCTGTTTTTCTGTGAGCCTCACTAGCTGCAGGCAAGTCACTATCATCACCCCCATAACCATCATCAACAAATCCCACAATAGGAAATGGAGACCCTATAAAGGAATTTTCATGAGGAGAGCTAGGGCAGGAAGCACAGGAGTCAATATTGAGTCTTCCCAGGGTTACGGTCCTCCTAGTTTGTAAGTATACAAGGCAGTCCCTGACTTATGATGCTTTGAATTATTATTTTTAACTTTTTTATAGCACAAAAGTAATGTGCATTCATTAGAATTTGTTCTTCAAATTTTGAATTTTTATCTTTCCTAGGCAGCTGATATGCATATGATGCTCTCTGTGCCTGGCAGCAACAGCAAGTCACAGCTCCCAGTCAGTCACACACAAATGAGGGGAAACACCTGTACTCTACCATGTACTGTGTTCAATAAATGAAATGAGATATTAAACAATTTATTAGAAAATATGCTTTGTATTAGATGACTTTGCTCAGCTGAAGACTAATGTAGTTGTTGTCAGCATGCTGAAGACAGGCAAAACTAAAAACTAGCCCGGAGTGCTGGCGCATACCTGTGATCCGTGTACTTGGGAGGCTGAGACAAGAGGATCACAGGTTTGAGGCCAGCACATGGTAACTTAGTGGGACCCTGTTTCTAAATAAATGAATGAAAGAAAGAAAAGCTGGAATGTGACTGATAGGTAGAACCTCCTGAGTTCAATTCCACATACTACAAAAAATAAATAAATAAAACAAAAAAATGTTTAAAAAGATAGGCAAGGCTCAGCTATGATGTTCAGATTAGTTGTTAATAAATGCATTTCCAACTTAAAACATTTTCAATTTGTGATGAGCTTATCAGGACATAACCTGATCATAAGTAGAAGAGCATGTCTATCCGTGATGAATAGGAGGAAGCCGGCATGGGAGGGGTGTTAGCCTTTCCTCCCACTCAGTAAGAATGCTTTGTAGTTGAATGTGTAGCTCCTATTGCAAAAGCAAGAAAACTATGAGTACTGAGCAGATGGTCTCCTCTTGAATGACTTTCTGAGCAATATGAGTTAGAAAAATCCCTCCTCTCAATTTTCCTCTCTCATATCATAAATACCTTATGATATGGAAGTAAACACCAATAAAAGTTTACAGTCAAAAAGTGGAGGGAAATCCTCAAGGTGCCTGCTATTGAGTGTGGATAGACTCCAGGTCCCAGTCTGTGAAACTGGAGGAAGGCAGATATAAGCAGTTATAAATTCAACAGTATCGCAAGGGAATGGGGCAAAGCAAGGTACAGAGATTGTCCAAACCAAACCCACAGGGAGGGTGATCCAGAGAGTGAGAGCACTGGGTCCCAGTCTGAAACAGGAGGAAGGCATATATAAACAATTTAAATTCAACAGTGTGTCAGGGAATGGGGCAAAGCAAGGTACAAGAGCTTGTCCAAACCAAACCCACAGGGAGAGTGATCCGGAGAGTGTGTGAGTGTTGGGTGGGGCATAAAGTGCCAGGAAGAAGATGTGAAGTGAAACAGCAGAGCTGGGCAGAGACCAGATCATGAAAGACTATGCTAACGCTGTAGGAAGCTGGGCCACCTAGACTAGGAGGACTTATGCCACTACCCTTGCCTTTAGTATAGAGGCCTGCGATTGCAAATAAAATCAGGTCAGGAAACTTGTTCATAAAAGATTATCCTGTCTCCATGAATGCAGCTACTGTCAGCTTTGTGTGAACTCGTTATTTCCAGAGCAATGTGAGCTCTTTCTGTCCTCACAAACATTGTTGCAAACTTCTGCTGAAGTTATGATGGTCTTTCTTACTATTTTACTACCCTCAGTAGTAATTTTTTTCAGTTAAGAGTGCACTTAAGTGTGTCCAGGGATCACAATATTAAATCCACGTATATATACTCATATGGAAGAGTTTCCTCTCTTTGTCATCTCATGAAGCCAGAGACACCATTTATGAATAACACCTGTCTTTAGTCTTGTGCCCCAGAAACAGACCCTGAGGTCCTGAGAAATTGCAAAGGAGTAGAGCAGAGAAGGGAAGAAGCCAAGCAAGATCCGGGGTTTAGGCAAAGCGTAAGTCTCAGCCTAACTCTATAGGGAGCTATGGAGTATTAGCCATGCTTCAGAGTTTACTGTGGTCCAAGGCAATAGATGAGTGACATTTCAGGGGGTGTAAACTCCCAGGTACTCCAGATATCTGCTAGTAATATGGGCAGACATTTCAGCAGCCCAAGGATAGTCCTGCAATGAAGCTTACAGATGTGAACCTTAGGGTTCCAAAACACACAGGCTGAGGGATAGACACATAGAGGGGACTGGAGGGTTATGAGCAGGAGCATCAGCTGTGTGCATCATCCCTGGTCTTTCACAAAAAGTGACCCATCTCATTTTTCAGTGATGATCTTATGATGCTTTTATCATAGGTGCCTCATTGCCTTCCTTGGCACTGGGGATTCTGTCATGTCCAACTTTTTCTATCCGATCACATTCTAAAGGTTTTGAACTTGAAGGAAGACAATGTACTCTTGAGTCTTCTCATCCCTGGGAGCCCAGAACTCCTTAGGCTAATTTGCTTATAGCTTTTGACCTCTACATTTAGTAGTGTATTTCCCATATCCATTCAATATTGAGTCCTCACCTCATGAGAAACCCAGTTGCCATTATATTGGGGCAATGAGGAAGAGCCTAGAATGATACCCCAGATTTTTACTTCATCTGCTGGGTCTCAGAGCACTGACTTCTATTGGTAGGACAGCAACCAAGGTGCAGCCTTGTGAGTCTGAGCTTCTTGCAGGTACTTTCCCTGGTTCTTATAGCTTAGAAGAAAAGGAACTGACACAATGGGAAATACTTCCTAAGGAGCATGAAAAATCCATGAGTAAACTGCAGAGAAAGTCTTTGACACAGGCTCTTTTTCTGAAACCCAGGATGTAAAGGAAAGACAGATATATTTATTGAGCAAATGCACACAATTCCTACAGTCACAGAATGTCAGAGCTGCACCAGAACCATGAGATCACTGTGTTACCACCCTCACGTTGCAAAGAAAGAAACTACTTTCAATGAAGATTTTCGAGATTTTTTTTAATTGATTTCTGTTTGCTTCACAAAGCACTGTTCAAATATACTGAGCTACTCTATGCTGTTTGTCCTTAGATGTCAATTGGTCTATAAATATTTAATATCCTCGTGTACTCCGAAAACTTATTCTTCCAAGAAAAGTTGAGGCAAAATACAAGCATATATCCCAATAAGTACAGTGACAACAGAAACACATCTTTCTGGCTGTTGAGTCTTAGCACATCTAACCACCCCTGCTCAGGAATCAGATTAACTGCCGAAGTTCTACTCTCAGTATTCCCATTTCCACCACTGCTTAGCTCTGTGGTCTTGGACAGATTGTGTGATCTTTCCAACAATCTGATCAAATGTAAAATGAAGATAAACATGGAATCTCTCTTATAGGTTTATGTATAGATTAAAATTCACAGTATACATGAAGTCCTTAGCATAATATTTGGAATATAAGCATCCTACTAATGGTAGTTATTATTATTATTGACTTTATTCCACAAATTTTTAATTATTGAGAAATAACTCATATATAATAACATTTATCATTTAAAGTGTACCATTCAGTACTTTTTAGGATTTTACAACATGGTGCAACTATCATCTCTAGCTAGTTCCAGAACATTTTCGTCACCCACAAAAGTACTTCCGTACTCTTTTTCAGTTATTTTCCGTCCCTCCAACCTTTGCTCATGATTAAATTACTTTCCATAACTGTAGATTTTTTTTTCTAGAAATTCCATATAAATTGAATTATATAATACGTGGCTTTTTGTGTATGGCTTCTTTCACATAGTATTATGTTCTTAAGTGTCATCCATGTTTTAGTCTGTGTCAGTACTTCACTACTTTTTATGGCCCCCAATTATTTCACTGATTGTATCAGATTTTATCTGTCCATCAATTGTTGGGCCTTTAGGGTGCTTATAATTTTGGGTTATTATGAATAATTCTGTTATGAAAATTCATGTACAAATTTTTGTGTGGATATATATTTTCAGTCTTCTATGGTAGATGCTGAGGCATGGAAATACTAGAACAAATGATTTCATGTCTAACATTTTGAGGTACTGGCAAATTTTTTTCCAAAATGTCCACTGCCTTTTATACTCTAACCAGCAAGGTATAAGGGTTCAAATTTCTCCCCGTTCTCTTCAACACTATCATTATCTGCTTTTTTATTATAGCCAGTCTAGTGGGTATAAAGTGGTTCTGGTTTGCATTTTCCTAATGATGAATAATGCTGAGCATCCTTTTATGCCCTTGTTAGCTATTTGCATACTTTCTTTGGAAAAATGTTTATCTAAAACCTTCACCCATATTTTAAGTGGGTTTATTTGTCTTTTCATTGTAGAGTTGTAAAAATTCCATACTTCTAGAGAGTGTTTTAAATGAGCCAAGTGTCAATTCAGATGCTACAGACACAAAGATGAAAATATTGATAAACTTCTGCTTTCATGAACTTTTATTCTAGTGGAGGTATGGATAAAAAAAGTAAACAAGTATATGAACAAGAAAAATATCTGAGAACAATAAACATAATAAAGGAAAATAAATGGAGGACATTTAATCACAGGGTCAGTTGGAACAACATAAGAGATGGTAATCAAAGAGGAGGACATTTTGAGTTCAGTTCTCTAGCAATAGACAGAAACTACCACAGGAAGATAATAAGCTTTCTGATAAAAGTTGTACCAATATTTCAGTAACATAGAAGAAAAAGGAACCTATACTCCAAAATAAAATGTAAGCATACACAAAAAAGACCCTTTTTGCTTAGTGATGCAATTGATAGAATTTTTGAACAAGTTGGCCTTGAAATCTGCAATTATATGAAAATGTATCAGATTTGCCCAGTATTCCTTTTACATGTTAAGCAGTTAGTTTTGCCTTGATGTATTTTGAAAAAAAAAAAACTATTGTATCTTTTGAATTCAAGGTCTATACAGTGCTTTTTTCAGTTTATTGGCTAAGCACATATTTATTAAGTACATATATTTCAAGGCTTGTCCTCACCAGTTTAGAGTAATGAGGCCAAAGGGCAAGGTGTAACTTTAAATTATCCTCTTCATTAGGAAAATAGATGTCAAGTCCTATGCTTCTAATATTGAACTTTCTTTGAAATCATTTTCTAAAGCAAATCCATAAAATATGAGGTGACCATGTTTCATATTTGCAAACAATGCATAAAACATAAAGTAACAGGCACAATATTCACATTTTAAAAATGCAATTTGGAAAGTAGTGCTCTCTTTCTTGTTTTGAGGCCAACTGCCAGAGGACATGAATAACAAGATCAGAAAAATCCAATAAAGCCTAAGTGTGCTTGTGGGTAATTTTCTCTTCATTTGTGTGCAGTTCCTCTTAGATGAGGGACAGATGCCTACAACCACTGCATATATTTCCCTGAAATGTAAGCTAAATAAAATTGACCCTCTGTTTAGAAATATAACCTAATGCAACCTGAACTATTCAACAGAGCATTCAGTAACTCCTTATTATAAAGGCAGATGCTTCCACAAGATTGATTAGGAGCAGAAATTTAAAATTAGAAGTTAACAAATATGCCACAGGAAGAACTAAAATATGAAAATTGCTATCTATTATTGGTAACTATTAGATACTGACTTTTTAAAAAGCTATTTATTGGAAACCTATCATATGTTAAATACAATTTGCATGGGCAGAAAGATGAGGAAGAGACACAACATCCTGATTTTAATAAGCTTACTTTCTAGGGGAGGACACAAATAATGAACAAATAGATAAACAAAAGAACTGTGCAATTTAACAAATGCTGCAGAGAAAAAACCTGGGGTGATGCATACTGCTAGGAAGAGCTGAGTAGGTGCAACTTAGAATGAAGAGAGAAGATCTTTATATGACTTTTCAAGCTCGAAAAGCTTGAAAAGCTAGGTAGGAAGATATTTCATGTACTTTTGTATATCATATGCATGTGTTTTTTTAACTTTGTTACTATTAAATAATTAAGACCAACTTGTTTTGTTTTTTACTACTTTATACCCCCCATCATCAGTACTTTGCATATTGGAAAGGACTTTGAATGAATTATTACTGTTAGGAGAACGTTAGCATATTAAGAACTTCTTCATTTAATCATTTGTTCTATCATTTATTCAATCATTTATTCTAGTTCATGTACCTGTACGTAAGGTGATCAAAGATTGGCTCAAATAGGCCTGGCTCAAAGCTGCATAGTGGATGAAAATTCAACCCTTGTGTTTCTCATCCTCCTTAGACCAGTGGTTAGCCGAGGCAGGTTATTTTTTTTTCTTTTTCACATAAAAACATAGAATCACAAAAGACTAATGCCAACAAGCAGTGGGTACTACTTCCTGCCCATCATGTGAGCTGAGGAAGTCTCATGGCAAATCAAACATGAATGGGGCACAGAAGGAACTCCTCCCTTGTAGATAAAGGGAGAAAGTAAATATTTGCCAAACAATAAGCTAACCTACCATCCCTCATTCACCAATTAAATATTAAATACTAAATGTATTCAAGACATTATGTTATGTACTGTGGGGTATAAAATAAAATAGAAACATATGCATGTGCAATGGCATAAAAACTCATTTAGTTATGGTTATTGTAGTCAATAACCCAGGCAGCAAGCAAGAAATGCATTTTCAAAGAATTGAAAAAAAAGATTTCAAATATTCAGGAACGGAAACAATTATAGACACACCTTATCTTACATCATCATTCTATTATGGATCTTAAGGTGAAGAAAGATACCCATGTCTACAAATAAACACTCTTCACACAAACCCAAGCACACATGGCACATTTTATTGAATGTCAAGTTGAGCATGTATTATCATTGTCTATTTTTGTAGAAGATACTGTATATCCCATCCATATCCCTCTTGGCACTCACTTTCCTGTAACTACCAATGGCTTGTCACTGCAAGAACCTGTGGTGCTCTACCTAAAGGCTTTGTCTGCTTCAAGGTGCACACTTGACTTGTATACTGGAACTGGCTAGAAGAGCCATGGGATTAAAGCCCTGAGATCTTCCCTCAACCAGTGATGGACCAAAGTTGGTGGGAAAATACTTCATCCCTTTGCCCGTTGGTTCATTCAGAGCTCCTCTGCAGAATGGAGCCCTAATCGCCCAAATGGTCTACTGTTTATTAGCATACCCTCTATTAGCTGTCTCCCTTTTCATGCCTCACTTCCCTAACACCCTACCAGTTTGCTTGGTGGGATCACCTTCCACATAAATTAATGCTTACTGCATTAGAATCATTGTTTGGGGGTCTGCTTCTGGGCAAGCCAAATGAAGATCTTGAAATAAACTGAAGTAACTCATATGGTGTTAGGATTTATTGAAGACAGACACATTAGAGCAAAATCAAGAAGGCTTGAGGCAACGGGTATTTGCCTTGGTATCCAGCTTCGTGCTTTTCACCTGTGCTTAGAGGCTGTATGAAAAGCAGGCATTTCCATTATCCTTAGCATGCATCCTCTGCCTTTTCAAGCAATGGACGTCAAGTTACAAAGGCATCGCCTAAGAATGCTTATGCACACCCAGCCAAAGAGGCTGGAGATAGATTCTCATGTAAACAGCCCATTATTTACAAGGAACTGATAAAACCAGTATTATGCATGTAGAATCAGATCATTTTCTTTCCAACAGTATTAATTCTACAAATATTTGGTGAAATTCTTTATGTGAAAGATACTTTTCTACTTTCATGAGATTAAGCATTAAACTTAGGCCAGTTTTCCATCCTTTATGGATTCATAAGCCATTTAAGAGTCGGGTATGGAAGAAGACAATGGAACTGAACTATACAAATGACAGCAAATGCCATATTCAAGGAATAAACAAAGTGCTCTCTGCATGTTCTCTACCCCACTCCAAAGTGGGAGTCGTAATAACTTATCCCCAGCAAACAACCAAACACGGGTTGGAATGGAGTTTTGAAAGGAGAGGAAAAAGCACTGCTGAAAATATAAAATAGGGCTTAAAATAAAAAAAACATATAATTTAATATTCACCCTTTTTCTTTTTGCAGTAAAAGTCTTTTTCAAAAGACTTTTTCAAAAGATCCAATTTGGTGGAACAGGACCAGGCAAAATTTAGCCATGCAAAAAAAAATTAGTGATATTTTATTCAGGTGTACTGGAGAAAAAGAGGAGCCAGAGAAAATGATGGTCAGCCTCACAGTAGGAGGCCTACAGCTCCCTAGATGCAAAGACCCAGGGGAGGCTTGTCATGAGGCACACTGACAGAAAGAGGGAGACATGAAAGGTAACCTTCTCCCTCCCTCCCACCCTTCAGTCTCTCCCTGTTGAACCCAGAGAGAAGCAGCTGCCCCTGGAGCCTGAAATGCAGCAGCACCTCAGGCATAGGGGCAGGGGCCTTGGGCCACAGCAGCAGAGATGGAGCAAGAGCAAGGAAGGGAGCAGAGGGCAGCCCAGCCCAGGACTGGCACATCTGGGTGTTTATGTGTTTTCTTTGCAAACAGAAAATAGGAAATAGCGCCCCTTCCTCCCCGAAAGAAAAAAAATAAGGAGAAAGGCCGGAGATCCTGAGATGAGGGCTATAATGTTAGAGATAGAAAGTTAGGAAATAGCCACTTACTGTCTGAAATTCACAATATTCAGCAAGCGAAAATGATGACTGATCTTCCTCAAATAAAATTTAAACCTACATGTAGCACTTTTTCATTTTGTTGGCTTTTCTAGGTGTTTTTCTTTTGTTTTTGCTTGTTTTCTTTTGTTTAGAAATCACCATGGAACAACGCATTCATGCCTCATTGTAGGGTGGTACAGCTGACTCTCTTTTTCACCATTTCACAAATAAGTATCCTATAGACTCAGGCTCTAATTATTAAATATTTCACTTGTGCAGTGAATCAACAATTCTCAGTGACATCTTAAATTAAACTGATGTTTCCATTTCACTTTCTTTCTTAACAATTCAACAAACATGCAAACAAGAGCCAGTATCTGGCAGATCATTTTGAACATTGTAATGTAGTTTTGATTCTTTTGGTCTAGAATTCTTTCAAAATTTTTACAGGTTGATGATTTTTTTACCTTCTGTCCCAGGTAGCTGCCTCTACCTTACACCATCTGAATGTGACCTCTTAAAATCCAGGCTCACTGCAACGTCCCATGTGGAGGTGGCCTGGGGATCTCTGAAAATTCTCACATTTTTTCTTCCCTCTTGGAAGGATTTGTGAATATTCAGCATGGACTCATTCAAATAATAATGCCACCAATAAGTGGCAAACACACATCTGTGTCTTCATGAAAGTGATTATATGGCCAGAATATCAATTTTAGACTTTCACAATAAGCAAACATTTATTGAACCTAAGTCATGAAACATGAATGTATGCCTGTGGGGAAGCCAAGCAGAGCAATGTCAAGTCCCTAACGATCAAAAATGAAAATATGTTGTCATGGATAGTTGTGTATATACAGTTTGCAAAATGTTTAGATAAGTATTAATAAACTATGCAGAAACCACAATAAGCAAAAAATAAGACAAAGTGACCTTATAAATGGAGGAAGACAGAGAAATATAAGAAGTTTTGAAGGGATATAGTTGGCAATAATATTTTCCTGGTTTTATTTATATTAGGAAATTATTTTAATTCAAAAATTAAATTGCATTTATTCATTATGTATCACATGATGTTTGAAACATGTATACATTGTAGAATGGCCAAACCAAGGTAACCCACATACTTACTCACATACTTACAACTTTGTGAGGATGATAACACTAAAAGTCTACTTTCTTAGCAATTTTCAAGAATATAATAAAACTCCATTAACTATAATCACTATCTGGTACAATAGATCGCTTAAACTTACTTCTTAGAAATGCTTTTGCAGTATACCACAACTATAGGTATGTTGTATAAACATTTTTGTTTGCATCAAGATGGATTTTAATTTCCTTTTTAGTTTACTCTTTGATTAATCGGTTGCTAATTGTGTAATTTTAATTTATTTACAAAATTTCCAATTTTCTTTCTGTCATTGATTTCTCATTTAATACCATTGCAGTTGGAAAAGATACTTGATATGATTTTAATCTTGTCAAACTTTTATGACTCATTTTGTGGCCTAACATATGATCTACCCTAGAGAATGTTCCATGTATACTTGTGAGAAATGTATATACTATTGTTGTTGGATGGAATATTCTGTATATGCCTCTTAGGGCCATTTTATCTCAAGTGTATCTTAAGTCCTATATTTTCTTTTTGTTTTGTTTTGTTTTTTTATGTTTTTATTGGTGCATTGTAGTCTCACATCACAATGAGTATCAGTTTGGTGTTAA
>PVJS01013678.1:0-41691 GCA_004027185.1 Glis glis | reverse complement strand
AGAGAGAACATAGAGGATTTTGCCAGGCCTGCACCTAGGAGTCATGTCCCCTGGGTGAGAGAGGTCACTTGCACCTCCTGGATCGAAGAACAATCAAGTCTCTCCTCAGATAACAAGTCTTTATCGTCCTGTTTGGCAAAGCTTATACCTCTTAAGGCTGTGTTTGCATCTATGAGCCTGAAGCCAAAGAAATGGCTCCCCACATGGTTCCTCTTCCCCGTGCTCCCTCTCTCTTGCTTCTGGCCTCCATGATGTGAGGAGCGCAGCCCATGTGCTCTTCCTCTCTCTGCCTCCTGCCGCCATGTCCTGAGATCCGTGGTCCCCGGCCTCACATGGACCGAACCTGAAACCATAAGAAATGAATCTTCTTTCATCTAAGTTACATGGTCAGGTCTTTAGATTATGGTTGTGAGATTGCTGACCAGAACAGATGGAAAGTCCTAACTGGTGTTGAGGGCTGCCATCAAAATGAGCTGTGATGTGCCAATACCATATTGTAGTCCACTGACCTATGTCAACACTCAGGTGGAGCCTTACATTTGTCACCTTGTAGGTCTCTTTTCCTATCTGCACTTGCCAGACATTTCTAGAATGTGTCATTTCTTAATCACCAAGGTTCATCCTTTACTCTCTAGACTTCACATCTTCTTAGTGGTCATATTGACAAACCTGAGAGGTATAAACTCACTCCACAACTTACCAAATAGATTCTCGGGTGTCACATCATTTAATCTTGATCTCATAAAAGGAAGTATCCATCACGTCTACCCTATCTCCTCCAAAATTTTCACCTTCAGTGTGAAAAAAATTAAAGCGAAAAGAAAATTGCTGAAACAGATTTTAGACTTTTTACCATTGCAAATTATCTTCACTAACAGACGGTCTGGGCACGGCTCCAGCCGGACCAGAGGCTGTCTTTGACAATGTGGCATTTCTAAGCAACATCGCTGGGCAAGCCGTGCACACGCTGGTCAGCTACCACTCTGCAACTTCATCCAACACGTCTTTTGTTGGATGGGCACCCCACCTTGTACTTTTTTTGTTTAATATCCATTTTTACAGCAGGCTGCTTAACAGGCCCAACTGAAACTGACACACATTGAGAATTTTTCCAACGTAACCTGCCATCCATCACACATCACCAACCCACCAACGTGGTGATCAACTCCTGTGATTCCCTGTTAGCAGAGGAGCAGCTAAGTCTGTGGGCATCCACGGGGCTCTCGGTAAGGTTTTTGCCCAGGATGCTGTTGGACTGTGACACAGGGTGGCTCAGTAGGTCTCCCCTCGCTGAGACTCCTTCCGGCGAACCCGAAGCTTCCCACAGCCGAGGCATCTGTCATTTCTGCTCAGCAGCTCCTGTTTCTGGGCAAATCTGATCGGGTGCCCAATGCAAAATGTGCCAATCAGCAGAGACCCCGAGCCAGCCTGAGCATGAGGAGCACCCAGGATTTGATATACCATCAGAGCTACCATTGATAATAATGGTCATTTTTATGACGTACTATTTGCCATGCATTCTGCTTCTTTCTTTCTTTTTTCTTTTTTTTTTTTTCGGTACCGGGGATTGAACCCAGGGGCGTTCTACCTCCAGGCTACACCCCCAGCCCTATTTTTATTCTTTATTTTGAAACAGGGTCTCACGAAGTTGTGGAGGCCTCGCTAAGTAGCTGAGGCTGGCCACAAATCCGGATCCTCCAGTCTCGGCCTCCCAAGTACTAGGATTACAAGCGTGTGCCACCATGCCCAGCTCTTTCTTTCTTTACTTTTTTTTTTTTTTTTTGGTACTGGAGGTTGAACTCAGAGGCATTCTACCTCCAAGCTACACCCCCAGCTCTATTTTTTTTAAATTTGGAAATAGGGTCTCACTAGGTTACTGAGAACTTCACTAACTTGCTGAGTCTGGAACCTGCAATCCTCCTGTCTCAACATCTCCAGTACTCTGATTACAGGCATGTGCCACCACACGTGGCTTGCTTATTTATTTTAATACTCAGAAGTTATAAGCCTTGAGAGAGCTTTGCAAGAGATACCATCATTTCTGTTTCAACAAAGAAAAAAAAATGAATCATAAAGGAATGAAGTAACTTTATTGAAGTCCCTTGGCAAGAAGGCAGAACCTAGACTCTAACTCAGATTTACAGGACTCCAAACCAATGTCCCCAGGACCCCCAACCAGACCCCCCCCCGATGCTTAAGGTGGGACTCAGTTCACACTGGCGTCTAAGACATGGGGGCACGGTGAAGCCCCACAAATACAGTGCTGATACTGAACATTGACTCAGAGTTTTAATTAAACTGTGGAGGTCTACCCTCCCTGTGAGGAGGACAGAAAACCTCTTGTTAACAAGTTTTTCTGGTTATAATTACTTGTTTTTCCTTTCTTATAAAATCGTTTGTCTTTTTTATGGGTAGTATTTGCAAATAAATCTATCATAGGAAAAAATCCTTTCATCCTTTTTCATTCCCAGCTCCTGAAAGCACCTGTGTGTCAACTCTTCAAAGGCAGGAGGGGGCTCGGGACATTCTTTCTAGTTGGATCACCCTCCCCAAGGTCAGGGAAAGAATTCTTTACTGAATGATTTGCTAGGCCTCCCAACAGCCCGCCATCTTCATGTGAGGAAAGACTACATTTCCAAAAACTATCTTCCAAGTACCGTATTTTTATCTTCAGATTTGTTTTACTGATTTGCGCAGTAACTGTAAACTTTCTACCACTCACCGCCTCCAGAAATTGTATCTTCCATTTTCTCTTCTTTAGAAAACACTAAGATGCAATGAAAACATTTTAATGGATTTTGACTATTTGCTGAACTCTGAAAAAGTTTCGCAAGCCTTGTGTTAGGACACGTGCAGGTACTCGTGTCTCTTTCTAGAACAAAGGTCTGAGTGGGAAGACTAGGAACAACCACTCCACCACTGTCCAGGTTACACCCCAGGGGAGGCCGGCAGGTCACCCACCTCCTCCAGCACGTGGCTCTCCCTCCCTGGAATCCTGACATAGCAGCACCTCCTCGCCAGGCTCAGTAGAGAGGTAATGCATGAACGTGTCCAGGGTTTCGTTCAGCATGTCACTTAGGGTAAGGACGCAGTCAGTGCTAGCTACAGCTGAGAACTACTGGACTCAAGCCCCGCGGCCACCCGCTCTGTCCACCAGTTTATTTATTAGTAAATTAGTAATAAGAATGCCTAACCTTGGGGCGTTTTAGGGAGGATTCTAAAATGAAATGTCATGCAACACAACAACAGGCACGCGTGCACACACACACACACACACACACACACACAGCACCTGTTTTTGTTTGTTTGTTTGTTTGTTTGTTTTGCGGTACCGGGGATTGAACCCAGGGGCGTTCTACCTCCGCACTACACCCCCGGCCCTGTTTTTTATACTTTATTTTGAAACCAGGTCTCACGAAGTTGCGGAGGGCCTCACTAAGTAGAGAGAGAGAGAGTCAGGGGGAGAGAGAGAGAGAGCGAGAGAGCTGAGGCTGGCCGTGAACCCGGATCCTCCGGTCTCCGCCTCTCAAGTCCTGGGATTACAAGCGTGCGCCACCACGCCCGGCTACGGCACCTGTTTAATAAATCTCAATCCCCACCTCTTTTCTGTGAGCAATTAAGTTCTTAAGCAGTAAGTAGTTGTCACATGGTAGATATTCAAGAAATAAAGGTCTTGTCTGAAACACCAAAATTGCTACTCTACAATTTTCACCATAACTTGTAGGTTACTATTATAAGCAAGGGATGAAAAACACAGAAAGATAGGGAAACGACATGAAGGAAGAGACTCCCTGCTCCTTCCATCCTGGGAAGCAAACGCCTGTGCATGTGCAGTAAACCCCAGACCCTAATGGGTGTCTTTGCATTCTGCCGACCTGGTGTTCGCCATACACCAGCACAAAAGGCAGGGCAGGAAATCTCATCCTCCTGTGCAGATGAGAACATTGAGATGAGTCAGGCAGGAGAGACCTAGGGGAGCCACACTGCAGCTCGACCCCCCGGTACCCATTCCTAAGCTTGGTTTTGCCTTTCGCTAGCATGGAGATCTTGTTCCAGTCTCTTCCACTGGATATGCCCACTTTCATTATTCATTAGATAAAGGGTGCAGACTAAATTATTTCCAGGTCCCTTTTGATTTTAAAAATCAGAATCAAAGTTGGGAAGAGCCTTTCCCCCAAGCAATATGGCTGGTGTCTGACAGGTGGCCAGAAAACGCAGTGTCCTGCACACCGTGAGGCCACCTCCACACGCCCCTCTCCACTGAAAGGCTCTTGCAAAACACTTAAGTAGAGCTCATTTGAATGCTCACTCTTACAACAGATTAAAGTGTGTAAAATGGTGCTTTCAAGCCGGGCATGGTGGCGCATGCTTGTAATCCCAGTACTTGGGAGGCTGAGAACAGAGGATCCGGATTTGTGCCCAGCCTCAGCTACTTAGAGAGGCCCTCCGCAACTTAGTGAGACCCTGTCTCAAAATAAAGAATAAAAAAAATAGGGCTGGGGGTGTAGCTCAGAGGTAGAATGCTCCTGGGTCCAATCCCCAGTGCCACCAAAAAAAAAAAAAAAAAAAAAAGAAGATGGTGCTTTCAATAAAGGGACAGAGCAACATCAACAAAAACCCATCAAGTGCATCTCCCCTGAAGGTTGGCGCATTGGCCCAAGGACCGTGCATGACTCAGCATGCTTTGTAAGAAGCAAATTATAATTTCATCAGCAAGTTCTTCTCTGTGTCATTCTGTAAGAACATGTTCTTAATTTTTAAGGGAACAGCTGACTCGATCATTATGCTTCTGATAAGACTAAAAACAAGCGGATTTTTTAATTCTCTCCTTCTGTTGTGCAGGTTGCTGTAGAGCCTGCGGACTTCGGAGCTCAAGGACATCTCTGTCTTCTTCTCAAAGGACCTATTACGGAAGTGCTCAGAGCCTGGTACTCTCGCTGCATCACTTCCCAGGCCCATTGTCGGGAAAACTAGTCCGCCAAGACGTAGCTGACCTGGAGTGTCTCTGTGAAAAACCAACAGGAAGCCATCTAACTAGTTTGACTTCAGCAGAACTGGTCACTGCTCATGCACTTTAAATGTTTGAAATGCTCCCAATGTGTGTGTAGCATGAAGAACAAGCCCCTTGGTGTGACCTTCAGGGCTCTTCTTCCAGGGTCCAGTAGTCCTGGGCCCCTTCTCTCTGCCTTGCAGGCCACACTCCTTCAGATCTTCCACTTTCAAAGACAATGCTTCCTCTGCCTGGAATGCCCTTCTCTGTCTTGTGAGCCCCTTAGTCCTTCTCTATCAGTTTCTCCTCCAGCTATATATTTTTTCACCCTTCCCAGCAAAATTAACACTGCTGGCTCCTATGAGCTTGTAGCCATCTTCACTATCTCCCTTATAAGTGTCAAACTACACGCTGTGACTTTTAATCCACATATCTGTCTCCTACATTGAGCTGTGACCTCTAAGAGCAAGGGACTGAGTTTGTTTTGTTCCTTACACCTGCCCCAGGACTTAGCATCAGTACTTCTAGTTACTTACTCGGTTGCCGGTTCCATAAAGGCCAGGTCAGATCTATTGTGTTTACCGGCATAGCACAAATTTAGGACTAGTAAATATTTCTCAACTCTCTGAATCAACCTTGAGTTTCCAAAGGGCAAAAGAATGTCTCAATTGGTACGTGCACCCGAGACACTTAATACAACGCCTAGCATATGATGGGTCCCAGGGATGTCTGAACTAGCACAACAGAGGGAAGCCGAGCCCTGTTACCATCCTGGTTCAATCCTGGCTGGACTTTGTCTACCTTGGCCAGATCTGGCCTTTCCAGGGCTCCTCACTAAATAATTAATGGAGGCTTGTTGGAGACTTCAGAGCTCAACAAACAGTTCGGCTTGGCTTGACTTATGCCCTGGTCTGTTAAGAATCTCTTCTGCACAAACAGCACGTGTCCCAGGATGAACCTGAGGGGCTAAGGGGGAGGGCAGGACTGGTGGCCGGCCTTCTGGAAGTCAGTCACTGCTGCTGATAACACTTCCAAAGCACGTGCCTGAGACAATGCTACTTTCCCATTCTAATACTGCCACCACTGTGCAAAATTAAAAGGTTAACTGTTCCACGGGAGACAAAAATCATTTAGGATATCTCAGGATCCTAAAAATCATTTAGGATTTCTCTGTCCTCCTGGTATCAACCCTACCAGAAGGGGCCTCTGTAAGCTGTGACTCCTGCCTGCGCTTTCTCTTTTAGAATTTAACTGGCAAAAACGCCTTTTATTAAAATTCTTTTTCACTGTTTAATTGACACATAATATTTGTACATATTTATGGGGTACAATATGACTATTCAATGTCTGCATACAATGTGTAATGATCAAATCGGGGTGATTAGCATTTCCATTTCCTCAAGCATTTAACATCTCTAGTTGTTGAGAACCTTCGACGACTGAATACTTGTAATTATTTGGAAATATATTATAAATTGCTGTATAATTGCTATAGCTACCCTCTTGTGTTGCAGAACACCAGAACTAGTCTCCCATCTAACTGTGCTTTGGGCCCCATTATCTAAGGTCTTTCTGTTCACCCCCAGCTTCTAGCGACCACTGTTTTTACTGTCTTCTATGAGATTCTATCCTCGGCATTTCTCAAAGTGCAGGCCTTGGGACTCTTGTCCTCAAAGTGATCCATGGACAATCTTTTCCAAGACCAAGTAAAGTTTGGGACAAAGGCTCCTTGGGGACCAGCCATCAAGCTCTCTGTTTAACTTTTCTTACTCCAACATCTCCCAAAGTCACTGGCCATGGGACCCTTTTCGTCGTAATACCTACGTCTATGAAATGCACTTGGGAAAACAAGACAGCAAAGCCTGCAGATCCTTTCGCTTGACTTTGTGGGGCTTTTTTGTTTTGTTTTGTTTATAACACTTTAAAAACCTAAAAGCCACTCTTAGCTCATGGTTCCTACAAAAGCAGGCCAAAGGCTGGCTTTGACCGCGGGCAGTGGCAGTTTGCCCATCCCTGTTCTAGAATATTCTTCCCTGGCAACCAGTTGCCAGGCTGAACTGAGTCCAATAAGCTTCTGCTAACACCACCTCTGAATTACCCTCGATAATCTTTCACTTCCCCTTTGGGAGTCTAAAGCAATGGTCCGTGCTCATCAAAGCATCTCCTTGGTAACCCAGGGGCAAATGCCAAATAATAATAAGCATTGTTAAAAGATGCCAAATAACGTTCTGGTCACTTCCTGTGTGCCTGGCACTGTTAAAAGTGTGCTACACGCACCATCCCAGCAGCCGAAGGAGAAGGCCGGAGAAGGAGGCCTCAACCCGGGCCCTCCTCCCGCAGAGCGCTGCTCCATCCTGTAAGACCACGAGCTGCTGACGGGCTGTGGACCGTGGCTGGCTCTAACCCGCTTTTCAGCAGGCATGGTGGGCCGGTAAGGGCCACACACCATGGCCACCTGTGCAGAGCGCCATCCCGGCTGCTGGTCAGCTTCTCCCTCAGTCCTTGAGGTGGGTGTCCCACACAGCTGCGTGCAGTCAAGGGCGAGAACTCCAAACACCTGCGTCTATCCTGTGTCCATCGCAACACTCTTTGTGCAATCTCGAACAGGTTAATAAATCTCTTAAAACTGTTTCTCGACCCAAAATGTCCTTCCCTGCCTGGAGGAAGGAGGGATGGCCAGGTGGGGAAGCACAGAGAGGGTGCTTCCTTCCCTTCTGCAATGCCCCCGTAGCTCTCCTCACTCCTTACTACCAAGGATCAGAGGAGAGGAGACCTGGCCCCAGTCCCTGACCTCTGGGACAGCTTCCTTTAAAAAGCGCACACTTGTAATCCCAGTACTTGGGAGGCTGAGGGAGGAGGATCGCAGGTTCGCGGCCAGCCTCAGCTACTTAGTGAGGCCTTCCACAACTTAGTGAGACCCTGTTTCAAAATAAATAATAAAAAATAGGGCTGGGGATGGAGCTCGGAGGTAGAAGCCCCTGAGTTCAATCCCCAGTACCGCAAAAAAAGCATAACAAAATAATAATATAATAATAATAATATAACAATTATAATAAACAGCACAAGTGCATGGCTAGGGGAACGGGGGGGGGGTCCCAGTCAAAGAGCTGGAGCAACTTCACAGGTAATGATCAGCTAGAATCCTGGGGAAACAGCCTTTGATCGATTGGAGAATAGAGAAACAGACTTGGGCAGAGAGAGCGGCAGGCACAGAGATGTCCAGGCGGAGAGAATCCGGCCATCTTGGAAGGCAGGTACTCCCAGGAGCCTGGATGGGTTGGGGTGATGGAGAGACAGAGTGGGCCTTGAGCATGCCAGGGCGCTGAGCTCCTCCTGAGGCCCCCCGTGAGCTTGGGGCTCCAGGTGATGAGAGTCCAGGGCCTCGTTCTGGGTTCATCCCAGGAACACATGGGTGACACCCACTGAGGATTCCCAGAGACCCTGTCAGGTTCTCCTCACCTGCCCATCGCCTCTCATGCCCATGAGCCTCCTCTTCACCCCCACACAGGCCACAAAACAATGCTCATCCTGCAGAATGCACAGCCAGGCTGTCCCCGATCTGTCCATCTGTCTCCCCTTTTAGCAAATAACTCTCTGGGAGGAGCTCTGACCTTTCCACCGCTCTGTCTCCAACGTGTAAAACACTTGCCCTTCGGTGTGCCCCAGGGGATCAGCCTTCAGACCTAGCTGTTGGAAATAAATCTAGTGATGAAACTGATTTATAACAGCATTTGGATCTCCCCATCAGTGATATCTTCGAGACGCCTCTGCTGAATTCTGCATTTCTGAAATGGGTTAAGACACCTCCCCACCGAAAATATGTATTTATTCGAACCTCATGTAACCCTATTTCCTCATTTCCAGTTAAAAAAGTAATCAAGCTGAGCTTGGGGTGCTCGCCTGTAATCCCAGTACTTGGGAGGCTGAGACAGGAAGACCGCAGGTTCGAGACCAGCCTCAGCAACTTAGTGAGATCCCGTTTCAAAATAAAAATAAATAAATAAAATAGGGCTGGGGGTGTATCTCAGAGGTAGAATGCCTCTGGATTCAATCCCCAGTACCAAAAAAAATCTAGTTTCAATTAAGTAGTATGTCTAAGAACACACAGCTAGTAGGGGGAATGATATCCTAGCAACATTTCAGTAGCCCAGAATTCCCTTTATTACAATGAACACATATAATTGAGAATTTGAACTCCAAGGTAACAAGGCCAACATGAATTCAGACTTTTTCTCTGAATTATGCCATCCGTAGCTTGGTGTAGTCTGGTCCCCCTCAGAGGCACACACATACGCAGAACTGAAAGTACTAAAGCTGTGTCCAAAGACGTGTGCTTTTTGTTAAGAGGGAGCAAGAAGGAAACGCAGGATCATGCCCCAGCGTCTGCTTTCTGTTGGGAGGAGACCTGTTCGTGCTCATAATGCCGAGTGTGGTTCGTTTATGGCTCTGCAAGGTACCAGGGAGAGACCAACCTCCAGGAGGCTGTCATTCCCACTAATCTCCCTGGAATTTCTGTGCCCTTAAAATGTTCCCAATTACCAAACATCCTACAGCTGTATGACATCCCAAGAGTGGATGGGGACCCTGCCACTCCTCAGTGTCCTGAACTTCCCTTGGGGACAATCTTGTTTTTATCCAGACATCTTTCACCTGAGTTTCTTGGCACAGATTCCTGAAGAATCAACCCTGGTCTGGACAGAAGGGATGCACCTCAGGCTCTCTTCAGAGGCGACACCATCTCTCTGGCAGGGTACACAGCATGGGGCATTCATGGCCTGCCTCTGGGGTCCTCTAGATTGTAATAAATGCCCCCATCGTTTGTTAACCAGCACTGGACAGTGACGAACATTCAGATAAATGAACTTGGCGCCTGCAAGATTTATGATATACTTCTGCGTTTAGTAATGTTTAATCAGGAAGTTAACATATTGCGGTGTAAAATCCTTTACAAGCATGTTACAGAGAAAGAGCCGCCATTAGCGCACTGGCAGGCTGGGGGGTCACCCGGCACCCCCCGCCTCTCAGGAAGCCAAAGGGAGTATGTGTAGGAGCCAAGAACGGGCCAGCAAGCCCCATTTGCAAACATCAGGTTCTTTTCTCCTTTCTTCTTTTTTTCTGTTTCTTTCCTCTTATTTACTTTTTCCCCCTCCCTTTTAAGTTTCTCATTTTGGATAGGCAGAGTGATAAGAACACGTGGTGTGTTCCTGTCTCTGGACCCCCCTGTCCCCTCCCCCCCTGCCCAGAGCAAGGGAATAGGGGTAGGTAAATTGGGGTCGGCAAAGGTGATGGAGTTTAGTGTGTTTGGACAAGGCCAGAGAGCGTGTGGGGGAATCAGCGTGAGGCATCCCACCTGGAGAAGGAGGGCGGGGGCTCCGGCCCCAGTGCCATAAGCCTGGCTCCACAAAGTCTAGCCAACATCTGGAATGGATATCAAGAGACACAGGCGGCCTCGCTGGCGCGCCCGGCTACCTTTGTACTTTTCGTAGCAAATTGAAAAGCAAAACAGACATCAAGGATATATTTATATAACTGTCTTCAAGTTGCATTTTCAACTCCCATCTGCTACACATGATAAGTTTCAAGTGTTTTCTAATAAAAAATTAAAAAAAGAAAGAAACGGGAGGGCGGGTGGAGTGGAAGGAAGCCTGGGGTGTGCCATGAATGCGCCTGAACTCGGGCTCCTTATTTGGTGTGGAGACAGAGCTTGCTCGGGCATCATTTAAAAGGAGAAGTAGAAACGCGCCGTCCCGGAAGGTCTCGCTGCTTAAACACATTCTGGCGTTTGGCCTGCCATGTTTATTCAAAAATTTGCATTGGATCACATTAAAGAGAAGGAGGAGATCCTCCGTAAATCCTCAAACCCCTGGCTTTGCTGCAGAAGGTTAGGGGGAGAGAGCAGCACATATTTTTGTTGTTAAGTCTTTGGAGAAAAGAGAAATGTGGAGGCGTGAGATGGCAGAGTGAGATATTTAGGGGAAAAAATACAGCAGAAGATAGAAATACATCAGACAGATCCAAGATAATTTAGGTTTGTCTACATTTAGGTAAGTATGCAAATCCAGATGTGATTCTGTTGATTCTTCACGAACTAAGCTGGAATCAGCCTGGGCCAATTCTCTGTTTAGCTGGACAGTAGCTACCAGCCAGGGCCCAGACCAGACTTTTCCTTCTATTTTTCAGTTAATAGGAAATGGGAAAAAAGAACTCGGGTAGAGGTATCCTACCATTTTTCTGTTACCACTAGGCCATGCTTCGACAGGAAAAGCAAAGTCATGAATCAAAAGACATTCAGGAGGGTTAAAACAAACAAAAAAACGAGGCCTAAACATGTGGAGGGATGGGTAAAAGGTAAGGAGTTCTCCACGCTTCCATGAGCTGAATATCTTTCTCAGCTCGTCACTCTGAGGATGGTCCCTGTCAAATGTTTTTAGAGATAAAGGAGTACCCAGTTCATCTATTGTTTGTCCCTCAGTCCATTTTTTTTTCTACTGGTGATTTTCCCTGTGTCCAAATGAAGATGAACCTCCGCTACTCCTGAAATGCCGTGGCCACATTAACATGCTGGATGAGAAGCCAGCCAGTTACACGCGCTGGAATTCTCAGAAGACACTCCGACTGCAGCACCAGCGAGCGGCGCAAAGAGCAAGCCCTCGAAACCAGACAGACGCGAGGTCAAATCTGGGCTCCGCCACCGACTGCTGCTTTCTAATGCTCAATTACCTCATCTGGAAAAGGAACCAAATATTAAGTATCTCAGAGAGTAGCTAGGAGGATTCATGGTTTAACATTTGTAAAATGCCAAGTGTGCACTTCTAGTAGGATTTATTTATTTATTTATATCGTGCTGGGGATTGAACCCAGGGGCATTCTACCTCCGAGCTACACCCCCAGTCCTATTTTTTATGCTTCACTTTGAAACAGGGTCTCACTAAGTTGCAGAGGGCCTCGCTAAGTAGCTGAGGCTGGCCGTGAACCTGTGATCCTCCTGTGTCAGCCTCCCAAGTACTGGGATTACAAGTGTGCGCCACCACACCCGGCTCTAGTAAGATTTAATAAATGAAATGTGCCAAGCATGGTGGCACACACCTATTTCCAAAAAAAAAAAAAGAGCATGAGAGAGAGAGCTGGGGTGTAGCTTGGAAGTAGAGTGCCCCTGGGTTCAATCCCCAACACCAAAAATGATATGTAATTTTATTACCCTAAGTCAACTACTCATGTAAGCAATATGCATGAGTGCCTCCACTTCCCCATGGCAGATGTCCTGGTCCGCCCTGCACACATCCCTCTAGGCTCAGCCTCCAAGCCCTTTCCACCCACACTCTCCTTGTCCACACCACCAAGTGATAAGACAGTGCACCCAGCTAAGTCCTGGCCCTGGCGCTCCCTTGTGCTCACCTGTGTTTGTCCCTCCTGACAGCAGGAGCAGGCAGAATGGTATTTAATTAACACCTGCTCTGACCCTGCTGTGGTGACAAGTTCCCATCCGACTAGGGCATACTGCTGTTCTACTGGAAATAGGCCAGGGGCGCTGGACTCCTGGCCTGCTTCACCACTCTTCCTAGTCTACATCTCTCAAGTTTATTTTGTTATATCGGAAGCCTGACTTGGGCAAAGGAGCAGCTAACAGTACTGCAGACAGCACCCGGAGCAGTGACAGGATTTGCAGGATAGGCATGAGCCCCCACAGCACAGAGACCAAGCTGTACATTTGCACAAAGTATTCAAACTTGGGAACTGTGGTCATCAAGTCACGGATGATTATTTTACTTAATGCTTATACGAAATGCGTGCTTGAACTAGAAATATGTGAGTGCGTTACTTTGAGACGGTGCAGGATTCAACTTCTACTCTTGACATTACAAAGAGAAAAGAAATGCCTCAAATCATAAAATGACTACCTTGTCAGATTTCCCATGCTCTGCAGTGTAGGGGACATCAGCAGGAAGAAGGTTGGTTCCCTGGGGCTGACTGGGTCGAGGGTCACTCTGAGGCACGGTCCCTGCACCTGTCCTCCGCAGGCGCAGAGCCAAAGTTGGCTGGAGACCTGGGGCAGATGGACGCCCGGAGCGCTCTGCGTGGACTCTCCTGCAGGCCAAACAGCGTCCGCCATGGACTTCATTTCCTTGAGCTTCACCTGTCTCAAAAGAGAGGGGTGAAGGGTATGGAGGACACAGACATGACCTTCCCAGCGCGGTCCAGGGGCCAGAGACGTGCCAATCCTTCCTGGCTGCACACTCTGTGCCTGGGACTCCTCCTCCATGGGATGGGATGATGGCGGCTCTGACCTCGTGAACCTGTCGTGAGGACTGAAGGAGATAAAGCACGTGAGGCCCTTGGGGCAGCACCTGCCACTCAGGTGACTCCCACGCCAAAGCATGAACTCACGTCCTGACGATTGCTGCCACCGCACAGGGGCCTCTGGCAGGAGCATGGACGCACAGGCTACTGCGCGATCAAAGGGAGCCTGAGTGCTCCCTCAGGGCTTCCATCATGCCCATCCCTAGTGCTCTCCAGATACTCCCTCAGTGCTCTTCATAGTGCTCCCCCAGTACTCCTGAAGTGCTCCCATAGTGCTCCCCACAGTGCTTTTCTCAATGCTCCCCTCAGTGCTTTGCCCAATGCTCCCCCCAGTGGTCCTCCTAGTGCTTGTTCAAGTGCTCTCCCCAGTGCTCCCCCAGTGCTCTTCCTTATATTCCTCTAATGCTCCCCCAGTGCTCCTCCCAGAGATCTCCCCGGTGCTTCTCCACTGCTCTTCCCAGTACTCCCTCAATGCTCCCCTAGTGCTCCCCAGTGTTCCTCCCAGTGCTTTTCCCAATGCTCCTCTCAGTGCTCTTCCCAGTGCTCTCCCCAGTGGTCCTCCTAGTGCTCCTCCCCATGCTCACCCCAGTACTCCCCCCAGTGCTCCTCCCAGGGCTCTCCCCGGTGCTTCTCCCAGTCTCCCCCTAGTGCTCCCTCAGTGCTCCTCCCAATGTTCCTCCCAGTGCTCCTCCAGTGCTCCTCCCAGTGCTCCCCCCAATGTTCCCCCAGTGCTCCATCAGTGCTCCTCCCAGTGCTCCCCCCAATGTTCCCCCAGTGCTCCTCCAGTGCTCTTCCCAGTGCTCCTCCTACTGGTCCCCTGGGGGCTTCAGAAGCAAACATGGAAACACAGCCCACGGCTCCCATGGCTGCAATGATTTTAATGATTCCATACTTTGCCAACAAGTGTCTTATGAGAAAAAAAAATGGTTAATTGGATTAATAGGTAAAAGTAACAATTCTCAGGAGTCTGAAATTTAGAAAGAACTCCATCTGTGTATTTATAAGAAGCATGTATATGTATTCACAGAGAAGTGTAAAGGTATTAAACATATGTATTTGTACACACTGTTAGATAACATTTACCAGAGGCCATCGCTGCGGCTGGAGCTCCTCCACGAGTCCAACAGAGCGAACCAAAGTGGAGTGACCGGCCCCCCGGCGTCCCAGCCACCAAGCCAGCTAGGTGACCTGCCAACAACCAGGAGAGAAACGGCGGTATCAGCCAATTCCCCAAGAGGCCGGCTTTGGCCACGTGGTAAGAACGTCCCCCGCCTGAACCTTTGCAAGGACAGTGGTTGTCAGTGACCCGCCTGCTGTGCGCTCCCCAATCCTGCTTCCTCCCCTCTGTCTGTAAAGCCCCCCTCCTCTGCTAAGCTCACCAGACCATCCGATCTATCCTTTAGAATGAGGTGTCACCCAATGCTAGAACCATAAATAAAAGCCAGTGGAGATCTCTAAGCTAAACTTTTGTGATTTTGTCTTTTGACCACACACACACACACACACACACACACACACACACACACACACACGTGTATGTGCACACACAAACAGACAATGCTTTATCTTCAGCCCTGGGTCCTAGTATGTTTTCTGGTGTCTCGTTATTTGGTGGAAGGGTTCCAGCTACCTCAAATTTTACAACTTAAGAAAGCCTTTCTCCCCAAGTTTCAGCAAACACATTGCTCTTTGGCCATCAACATTGGCTGTTTCTCAACTGACAAAATTTCCAGTTTTGCTCAATGTCCAAAGGAGCGTCGGGAAGAGTTTGGACTCTTACCTAAACCGTGTTTGTCCAAAGAGGTCAATATTAAACCCAAAAGAGTTTTGATCCAGAAAAGAGCAGTCATGTCTTCAGTCACTGTGAGACACTCATGGAAAATTACAACACAGATGTTAACACTGGATCTTTCTTCCGTTGCCCAATGCCCCGTGAGGCTAGAGAACAAACCCAGAAGGCTAAAGTAAGAAAGCTCATGTGGTCGATAAAGAGAGAAAGCGACGTGGTGGTCTATGTCCAGGCTGAGGGCAGGAGGAGGAAGGCGGTAATGCCCAGCTGCTCAAGACCAAGGGACTGAACAGAATTCAGGGGAGGAAAACAGGCACGGGCTGTAGAACACAGGCTGCTCCAGCCACGCTAGATCTGAGCCCTAGCGCGGCCATCTCCCGCTGTGGGACTTGGCGTGTGACTTCGCCACCCTCTGCCTTGGGCTCTTCATCTGCAAAGTAGGAGTAGACGTAGCTTCTCTTTTATAGTGCTCCTATGAAGATTAAGTGAATTAATATGCATTACATGCTTAGAACAGAGCCCGGCGCCAAGTGTATTGAATGCATTCTGCAAATAAAAGAATCAAAAAGAATTGTTTCCCACCATTACAGTGCTAAGGTGCAGAAGCTCATCGTAGCATGGGAGCGGTCGTCAGGGGCTGGGGAGAGGCGTGGCTCCTGAGTGGGCACGGGATTTCCACTCAGGGAGACGGAAATGTCTTGGAAATAGATAGAAGTGGGCATTGCATAATGTTGTAAATGGACTAAATGACATGGGCTTATACACTATGAACATGGTTAATGGCTAACTTGAAGTTACGAGAATTTTTCTTAATTATTTTGGAAGGAAGGAAGGAAGGAAGGAAGGAAGGAAGGAAGGAAGGAAGGAAGAAAGGAAGGTAGGTAGGTTAGTGGTAGCTGTAGATCTAACTGTCCTAAAGAAACCACAGCTTCTTTTTTTTTTTTTTTTGCGGTACTGGGGATTGAACCCAGGAGCATTTTACCTCCAAGCTCCACCCCCAGCCCTATTTTTATTCTTTATTTTGAAATAGGGTCTCACTGAGTTGCAGAGGGCCTCACTAAGTAGCTGAGGCTGACCGCGAACCCGGATCCTCCTGTCTCAGCTTCCCAAGTACTGGGATTACAAGCATGCGCCACCACGCCTGGCTAATGCTACAGCTTTTGAGAAGAATCCCAGTGCTCGAAGATGACCCTAGATGGGCCCAGTGTCCAAGTGATGGCCTGTGCATCACCAGGTATCCCTTGGCTCTCTGACATCTATAGCTGGTCCAGACTTTGCCAGACCAACTCAGGATTTCCTTGCTGCAGCTCATTTGGGTCCCCTCAGATCATAAGTATTCAACTAGAGAAAAGATGCTTGCATACCTGGTCCTCCTGTCAGAGGGGAAGATTTCTAACCCAGGACAGTGGCTGGTTCGGTGGGTCATGAAGAGAAGTCAGGACTGGATTCCTACAAGTCCTCAACCTCCAGGGGAAGTCTCCTTCATGTTCAGATTAATTCAGGAGGGGTGGACCCCTGCCCCCTCTTGTACTTAGAAGACATCCCCAGCTCAGTCTCCACCCCTACACTCTTTCCCTTGAGGAATAGGGCTCAGCAGACGTTCCTGCATCTGGAGGCAAGAGGGGAGCCCCCAGCCTTGAGAGTGTGGCGCAGATCCAGCAGGCCAGCCAGAGAGCTTGCAAATGCGCTTTAGAGCTCGGAGCGACAGCTGAGCCCTTCAAAATGCTCTCAAACAGCATGTGCCTTTCAGCTGAGTTCCCAGAATCGCGCACCTCCAGGCGCAGAGCAGAGCCGGCTCCAGCCCTGGCAGCCGCGCTGAGCAGCATAGCTCTTCCAGCTAGCCTGGGCCAGGCCCGAGCTGCAGCAGATGTCTGCAGAGCCCAAAGATGGTCACTTACACAGCCTGGCTTCCTTAGCAAACTTTGTTCAAAGTCTCGCCCTGTATTTTGGCGCTGTTTTCCAAAACCATTTTTGTGATCTCATTCTCGTTCAGTAAATATTTACTGAGGACTGTCTATGTAACTGTCACTAGGATGCTGGGGCTCAGATTGTGAAAACGAATTAAAAGTGGACGTTAACCAGTTTGGGAGGGGCAGGAGCTTTGTGGAAAAGGATATTTATAATACAAGTGACAAGTGACAGGGACTGCCCAGCAGATCCACAGGCCACAGAGGAGGCTGCTCCCAGCTTCCTCTGAGCCAGGGGTCAGGAAAGGTGGATCCCTGCCGAGTTTTGAGATTTGGGGAAAAGGAGACAGGAAAGGGATTTCTCACAGGGATTTCCAACTGAAGAGACCACCCAAATGATGTGAATTGTAAAAGATGTGTTTCAGGATATTGAAATTATTTTCTCATTGCTGAATTGTATTCACTTTTTAAATGGACTTAAATAGTCACAGAAAAAAAATAAGAGGGTGAAGGAGAAGTGGATAGAGGGAAAGAGGGGAGAAAAGAGGAGGAATAGAATCATGTATGACTTTGTTCTAATATCATACACAGAGGGGTCACCAAGCAGACTGGTGGAATGGCCTTGTCGTAAGTAAGGTAAAGAGTGATAGGAAAATTAACTTCAAGAATCTAATTAACTAGACCCAGGTTAGCTAATAGCTAAGACACTAAGACACTGTGTGTGTGTGTGTGTGTGTGTGTGTGTGTGTGTGTGTGTGTGTGAATGGAATTGTCTTTGACTCGTATAATGGTCTTCCAAAACGTGTCTTCTTATTATTCTAATTTGGAGCCACTTAAGGGTCTATAAAGTATTTTTACCACAACAACAAAGCCATGAGGACGATAAGAGTCTAAAAAAATGAGGCCACAAGATAAGGGAGAGGATGAAGAGGTTGATGGCTCTCTACCACCATCAACCCCAAAAGCCCCCAGTTAATGTTTATCCTCAGGACTCAGAACCGAGCATGGGACCATTCCCCTCTTAAAAGACTGAGCTTTCTGCTCATGCAGAGGTGACCATAAAGAAGTTGGAGGACATCAGCCTTACAAGAGGGGAACGCTGTGGACAGTTGGGCTCCAGCTTTTAAACAGCAGGTTTGACTCGAAACCCCATAATTTGAAAGTCATTCTAACAGGAAATTCTCTAGCCTCGAATTCACCAGAAACAAAAGGTGAAAACCAAGCACTGTTTCCAGGTAAGGGCGGCTAATTTTCTGCAGGTGAGCCCAGGGAAGCTGCAGATCGTCCTGGAGTTAGCACTGTTGTAGGCCCATCGGAGATGAACAGAAGAGACTTCATGAACATTCCTTCAAGGTTTGGAAACCCTTTAAATACACTGGATGAACGGAGAGCATGGCTTCCCTCCATCTGCACGTTTCAACTGATCCACAGTCGGACCAGAAAGCTCACTCCTGTTGTCCACAGACCTCTCTGATAAAAATTCCAACCTTGGTCAAAATGCCATACAGACTGTACCAGGGGGAAAGTTCTCACTTCTGAAGAACAATTGTCTGCAGCCGAAATAAAATGATGCCATTCCTATGAAATCTATAAACTCAAAACAGGGACACAGAACCAGTGGTTGCCAATAACTTTAACTTCATTTATCTATATTTGGCAAAAATTGTGCTGCAGCTGGAGATGAAATGCTGAGCTAGATAACTGCAGAGACGTGAGCTCCAAAACAGCAATTACTAAGCTGTGCTGCCTTGTGTACGATTTCACTTTTATTTATTATATTTAAAGCAACTCTCTAACTCTGTACAGTGCAGACAGCATTGTCTATTTAGGCGATAGCTGCTCCTCAGAGCGTCTCCACCTCGCGATTTGTCCTCGAAGGTGCTGCCAGGGAGACACAAGATCTCCCTGGTGGCCACATTAGCACAGCTTAGACGGCAGCCTCGCCACCGACGGCACCTCTCTTTTGTCCGTAATTGGAAGAAACTATTTTCATTTCCAATTCAAACTTGGCTTATCCCATACTGTGCACAACTCTGATGATGTCTCCTTGTTTTTTTTTTCTATCAGTGGAGATATTGATAATTATAATTGGCAGGCTGAGGAAGAGGGCTATAAATAGCTCATCAGCTGCCACAGAGTGGAGAAGTAGGGGAAGAAAAGAGGTGGCAATTGTGCCGCTGGAGGGGGTGCTGAAGGAAGATGGATCCTCATGGCCATTATCTACGCAGGCAACATCTGTTTCTTATAGTGGGTGATGATTTTCATAGACTCTTAGAAATTAGAGATAGGAAGGACCTATTAGGTCATCCAGCACAGCTCTCAGCCAGTGGAGGACGATTCTCAACAAGGAAGACTATCTCTTTGCTCTTCTACAAAGCCATGATGTTCACAAATGGCTTCCCAACAGGGGATGGGTGTAAGTAGACTCCAGAGGTAAAAGAGTTGAAATATTATTTAAAAACCTACCTCTGCTCAACAATAGCCTTTTGTGTATTTATGGCAAGATGGTATGTCAGCAATTTACAGAGCCTAGGACAAATTCTACTAGGATTGCTCAAACTTGATTCAGAGGAAACTTGGATTTTTTTAAAGGAGGAATAAAGGGCTGGCCAGGCAGTTATTGAAGTTATTTTTTAATCCAGTTCTAAAGTGATTTCCAAAGGTTGAAATTCCTGGGATTTAAAATATTTTTTCAACTGTCCTATATAATGACAAGCGGGTTCATCTTTTGACTAAATCAGTTTCTGTTTTTGAAGCAAAATTGTGTCTCATGTGTTTAATACTGCTTTAGCTCTCTGAAACTCTACTTACAAAACCCAAACCTTTGCTTAATCTTGTACCATCCTCTTGTCTATTTTGGTCTGTCAACACCATAACAGACATATCCATCTTGGTTTGGAGCTGGTTTCTAACTCTGATTCATACTCTTTTCTTTCATGGAATCTTTAACTTAAGAAAATCGTCAATGTTCAGCCTACAACTCATGTTTTCTAATCAGTAGGGACCAGACCTTATTTTTTAAATCATTATTCCCATTCTCTTAGGTTAAGCAATAACTCATGTAGCCAACGACGTTTGTTCATGATACTCTGTTCAACACATACAACTCAAGAAGCACCAACTCAAATTGGGATTTAGCCATTTAGAGATTGTTTGGTTTAGATTGAAAATGTCCCCAATACCTCATGTGTTAGACAAGGCAGCCATATTTGGAGGTGGGACATGGCTGCTGGGGAAGGGCCCCAGGGACAGTGTTTTCCTGGGCCAGATTGCTGTGGCTTCCCTTCTTTTCTCTCTCCCTTGTCACCATGAACTGACACTGCTCTTACCCTCTCCCTCAGCTCCCTGCCACGATGCCCTGAGGACCTGCAACCCTGCCTCCTGCTTGGAAGCCGGTCTAACATAGACTGAAATCTCCAGAACTGCGAGCCAATAAACTTCTTTTTCCTCTAGTTTTTGTGTGCCAGGTGTTTAGATCACAGGGTGAGAATACTGACTGAAACAGAGGTGCATGGTACAAAATGATGAGCTAATGAAAATTCTTTCTGAAGAAAGTTAGGAACGCCAGTCTATTGGGATGTGAATTATTAATGTCACTTCTCCATCCGTAAATTATCATCATTTATACTAAGCATTGGTCGTGCTTTGGTCTGAAACATTTTATGACCCAGGTAAAGCTGTTCCCACGAGAAAATCTTCTTTCATACACTTGTATCATCTTTTATTTGAAGACATGATGATAGCCCAAATTGTTGGTGATATTATTTATTGCTATTACCACCATTAACAGATATTTAATTGGAATCTATTTTACATGTGACCGGTTAAATCAATTAGAAGGACTTAGTTATTCTATTTACATTATTATATATAATGGTCATAGTTATTCCACAATGAAAGTTTAGAGCCTCTGTTGTATTCCAAGCACCAAGCTGGGAGGGGTGCACAGGAAGTGGAGTGAGGCACAACCTCTGTTCTTTGAGAAGATTACGATGTGGTAAGAGAGGCAGAGAGGAATGCAAACATTATCCAGTGAGTTGAGAGAGGAAGTACAAGGTAAGATGGAAGCAAAGAGGAAGTAGAGGCAGACCAAGTCCTATCTCCCAGAAATTCACACGCCAGCATGCATTGGGGAGAAGTGGTCTATAGAACGAAGATATATAAATATGTATAAACTTCGTGGTATCTTTCAACTAGTGATTCTGGAACCAATCTCCAGAGAGGCAGGTTATAGTGGAGTCATCAGAAATACATTCCTTTTCAGTCTAAACCAGGGCACAAGATAAGAATCGGGAAATCCAAGTTTTATCTCTCATACCACATGTGGACTGAGTAACCCTGGGATGGTGCTCATTCATTCCCCCACAGTCTTTTTTGCTACAATCATGCAGGAGAGTCACTTAATGTCTCTGAGCACCCATTCCTATTAAATGAGCATAAAAATATCTACTTGGTTGTGGGAAGAAATCAGATAATATATTCAACCTGTAGAGACACTGTAAATTTAAATCTGTCTATTTATTGCTTATGCATGCCCATACAAAGTTAAAGACATTAAATTGCTGTATTCCTAAGCTTCTTTTTTTTTATTACAGGGGCAGGCACTTTTTTATTTGTTTCACAGATACTTAGCATGCACTCGCTGTGTGCTGAGCCTGGGCAGAATATTTCAGGTGATACAAAGTGGACCTGGGCTGAATACTGTCTTAAAAGGGTGTAATTTTAGAAGAGGTGCCCATAATTACCTTTTTGGTACTTTAGATTGGTTCTGTGTCTAATTTTGCTAAGTTTCTTATGGAAACTTAGTTATAACAAACTAAGTGGTCCTATCAGAACCACCATAGACACGCCTCGGGAAGAACATCCTTTCCCAGCTGTGCCCTGCTGTGAGTGAGCTGGACTCTTCTGGGGTGGCCTTGGTAATAAGCACCTAATCAACATTAAAGCACTTAGGCATTTGCTACTTCTCAGAGATTCAGCTGTCAAGTTCCCAAGGGAGTTCCCATCCAAAATCAATGAGATTGAAGTGTTTCCTCTACTTGGGAGACGGTGCATGGTCCACACTCGGATGCTTCGGGGCTGAGAAATAGTATTTCCAACTGGTGTTTTCTTTTCCTTTTCTTTCTGCAGAAACAGCTCTGAAGAAAAATACCATTGTCCCAGGAGCAAAATAGACCCTGCATAAGTGCTAAGGAGTTGGCATCTGATAATCATTGCTGAGGTTGGACAGAGCTCACTTCCCTCATCCAGTGCTGCTTCCTCTCGTGCTCCAGTGCACAGCTCCAGGATCAACTCCACTGTGATCCCTGCTGGACCACACCAGCCTCCGCGCTGCCTCCTCCCTGCTGGTCAAGGTCTGTGCTGTGCAGAGCTTTTTCCTCTGCTTCTCCTGGGGGCTATTATTTATCCCTTGACCAACCCCCCACCCCCAGGACATCGTCCACAGAATCCCAACTACTCGTCAAGCTCTCTTCCCAGTGGCCCTGAGCATTCCCTCCTCTGGCTCCCACATCCCCACCAGGACGCCCTTTTCAGCAAGCTCCTGGTGTGGCCGTTGATCTTCTAACGGCAATGGCGTGTATACCAGCTTTTGTATTTCTTAAAGAACCTACTTCTGATCCTCTGGGGATGCAATGGCAGGTTTCAATATTTCACCATCTGCAACTGCTTCCTGCTGCATTGGACTGAACCCTAAGAGGCCCCACACCTCCAAAAGAGCAACAAACTTACTGTGTCGTTAAGAAAACTGGGTTCAAATCCTGCCTCCATCACTAATTAGCTGAATACCCTTGGATAAGTCATTTTTTTGAGGTACTGGGGATTGAACCCAGGGGCATTCTACCTCTGGGCTACACCCCCAGCCCTATTTTTTATTCTTTATTTTGAAACAGGGTCTCGCTAAGTTGCAGAGGGCCTCATTGAGTAGCTTAGGCTGGCGGCGAACCCATATCCTCCTGTCTCAGCCTCCCAAGTACTGTCAACATGCCCGGCTTGAATAAGTAATTTAATCTCCCCATGTTTCGGCTCCATCTATACAACCGGGTTAATCCGGACAGCTCCTTGTGATGGTCGCCATGGGGACTTAAAGAAATGATGGATGTAAGGAATGCAGCCCAGCCCTGCTGGGGAGGTATGCTCAGTGGTTGGTAGCCATTATTTTGAAGGATGATTATTGCTTTGTAATCAATATTTATTGACTGAGAACATTTTTTTTTATTTTGCGGTACTGGAGATTGAACCCAGGGGCATTCTACCTCCGCGCTACACCCCCGGCCCTATTTTTTATACTTTATTTTGAAACCGGGTCTCACAAAGTTGCGGAGGGCCTCACTAAGTAGAGAGAGAGAGAGAGAGAGAGAGACGGAGAGAGAGAGAGAGAGAGAGAGAGAGAGAGAGAGAGCTGAGGCTGGCTGCGAACCCGGATCCTCCGGTCTCTGCCTCCCAAAGTATTGGGATTACAAGCGTGCACCACCACACCCGGCAACTGAGAACCTTTTTAACAGGGAAATGCCTTTTAAAAAGCAGTCTCCAGCCGGGCGTGGCGGCGCACGCTTGTAATCCAAGTACTTTGGGAGGCGGAGACCGGAGGATCCGGGTTCGCGGCCAGCCTCAGCTCGCTCGCTCTCTCTCCCCGTCTCTCTCTCTCTCTCTCTCTCTCTCTCTCTCTCTCTCCTTAGTGAGGCCCTCCGCAACTTTGTGAGACCTGGTTTCAAAATAAAGTATAAAAAATAGGGCCGGGGGTGTAGTGCGGAGGTAGAACGCCCCTGCGTTCAATCCCCGGTACCGCAAAAAAAAAAAAAAAGCAGTCTCCTCATTAAGACTTGGCGCATACCAAGTGGGCTGCAAGAGATTCAGAGCTCTGTGGAGGTTTTCACTAGCTGACAATCCATCTAGCTGTCCCTTCCTGGCTTGTCCCACCACTGGCTTTTGGTGACCCACCTCGTCCCTGGCCACTGGCCCAAGGTGCAGCCTTCTGCTGCCCTCCACATGCAGGGGTCCATTCTTCCAATAGGAAAGTGTGGTCCCAGCTGGGATCACAGCTGCAGCAGCTGGGGGACCCTCTTAAGACTGGTTACTGTCCCCCTGATCCTGGTAGAGGCAACTGGACCCCAATTACTCCCCATTTGTTCCAAGGGGAAAATGTTGTAAGGCATCTTGCATGGGGCACAAACTTCACTTGGTCCTCTGGAGGAGATTAAATGGTTCTGTCTTCGGGGCTCTGACATCATTGCAAATGTATGAACATTGGCCTGACGCTTAATCCATTTCAGCCATCCTGCATTCCCCCTCTCGCTGGGGCCGCGGTTCCTCTGCTTAACACAAAACAGCCAGGGACCAGATGAAAGCGATTTTCCCACATGGCACTTTCGCTGTATTTCCCAGTCTCGGAGTAGAAGACCGCACCTCTCACCTTGCAGCTATCTGGGAATGTGGGAACTTTGCCATCGGCCTGGCCCTCATGGGAAATGATGCGCATTCCCCAAATTCCTCCCAGGACAAAGGGGCCCTGGTGTCGCTGCCCACACTCTGCAAACATGGGAAGTGGGGACCAGCAGTGGGGCAAAAATGGTCAGTGTTACCAGGGTTGGACTCTCTGGACAGTCCTTCAGCATATTGACGTTGCACACCCACTATATGCAAGGAAATCCAGCCACGTGCCAGAGTCACACTGTGTGCAAGACAGCCCATGCCGGTTGGTCCTCATGGGCCTTGCGTTTCTTTAGGGATGCACGATTAATCACTTTAATTGCAGTGGTGACTCGTGTTGCAGAGAAGGGCAGGGGGGAGAATACAAGACATGGGGCTGGATTTGAGTCAGCAGGTTGGTCTAGACTGCCCCAGAAAGTGAGATTGTAGTTGAAATCTGAAGTGTGATTACCACAGAGCTCGATAAAGAGGAATCCAGAGGAGCTTTATGGGCTGAGCTAAAAAGAAAAAAAAGGGGGGGGATGACCAGCTATGGTGGAGGTGCATCGTATGATGGGAATTGAAATCAGTGCTGAATGGCTGAGGGGCTCAAAGCAGGGAGGAGAGAGAGCCTGGGCAAAGTCAGGATACGTGAGCCTGGTACGCTTTGGAAATGTTTTTTTGATTTTACCCTAAATTCAAGGGAAGCTACTGAAGTGGATTTGAGCAAAAGGACAAGATCAGATTTATAGTCTAAAAGATTATTTTGGCCACATAGAGAATGAAAGTGAGAGGTTAGAAGTCGAGATTCACGCAAACACGGGCCCACCCACGTTCACATCAGCACTGTTCACAGCATGGGAAGAATTTGGACACCCGTCCACAGATGGATGGCTAAACGAAGGGTGGTACGTCCATTCAGTGGAATATTATGCAGCCATCAGAAGGAACGCAGTGCCAACATGTGCTACAGTGTGGATGAACCTGGAAGTCAATATGTTCAGAGAAAGGGGCCAGGCACAAAAGGCCATGCCGAATGTGACTCCATTTCCATGAAGCATCCAGAAGGCGGCGAATCGTAGAGATAGGAAGGGGATCAGAAGTTGCCAGGGACTGAGGAAGTGGGAGTGACTGCTTCATGGGCACAGGCTTTACATATGAAGCGAGGAAAACTTATGAAACGCTGATGAACTTGTTGACAACATCGCAAAGGTATTGGATGCACCACTACCATTTAAAATTATTAGAATGGTAAAGCTTATGTTGTGCACACTGAACACAATTTAAAAAGCGAAGACAGAGGAGCAGGCTGTGGTGATGACGTGGGCAGAGGGAGACGCAGCTTGGCCAAAGCGGTGGCGGGATGTCTGGACCACTGGGCAGATGAGCCAGGTAACAATCCTCAAGTTGGGGCTTGTTACAGTTAGATATAAAATGTCCCCTAAAGAGCTCATTTATTGACGTTTGGAGCTGATGTAATTGAGTCATGAGAGCTGTAATCCCAGCAGTGGATAAATCCACTGGAATGGATTAATCTGGGTGGTGACCCAGGCCAGTAGGGTGTGGCTGGAGGTGGGTCCCTGGGGGTGCAGCCTTGGGGATTATATCTGTTTCCTCCTTCCCCTGTTCTTTTTGCTTCCGGCCTCCATGATGTGAGGAGCAGCCCACATGCTCTCCCTCTCTTTGCCTCCCCCTGCCATGCCCTGAGACCCGCGGTCCCCGGCCTCACATGGACTGAACCCGAAACCATAAGAAAATAAATCTCCTTTCCTCTAAGATACGTGGTCAGTATTTTAGATTAAAGCTGCAAGAATGTTGGCAGGAACAGGGCTGCAACATGGACTAGCAGGAAGCCCTGCAGGAAGCTGGCCGGCCAGCATCAGGATGTTGGCACCTGCAAGAGGGTAGGGGTCCTACGTGGGCTGCAGACTGCACAGGTGCAGGGGCTGAGGGGGTCATGTGAGGGGGCAGTGCCGCCCTTGTGGAAGGGGTCCTGCTGCCCAGCTCCAGATGAGTGCTAGGTCCAAATGTGTCCCTAGCGTCACCAGAGCTTTTGAGAAGTCAAAATGAAAGATTTGTATGTGCAATTTCCCAATTATTATAGGTAGCCACTCTTTCAAAAAGCTTTACAATATGCAGAGGCCATATGAAGACACAGCTCACAGGGACTGCCCTGTTGACAACTTTAGCTTAACACATGCTAAAATTAAAAATAGCATCAAACCCAGTCCCCTGCCCTCACCAAGTTTACCATTAAAAGGTGGGAGACGAGCAGTTTATCTCTAAAAGGAAACGTGGCAGACTAGGCCGTAGGGATCAATGTCAGATGACTGGGCGTGTCTGTGCTCTGTGAGTGCCAAGGGAAGAGAGAGTACTGAGTTGACACAGTCAAGGATGGTGGCAGCGGACCAGAGTGGGAGATGGAGTGGCCGAGGAGCAGGCACACAAGTGCCCACGCACACAGAGAAACCCAGGGTGCTCACATGGAGACCCAAGGCAGAGCCTAACGCTCGTGGAGTGAGCCATGGACCAGCGCCTGGGTGGACACGCACGGTGGAGCCCGAGGAACGAGGCCAGGACGAGTGAGTGAGCCAGGTCAGACCAGTCCCGGCAGGACCCGGAAGTGAACCCCTCTGTCTGCTTGTCGTCTTCACCCCGTGGGTGTTATGGAAATGGCTAGTCACAGGGTGTGTGACACTGGACCGATGAGATGAGCAGTGGTTTACCAGTTGCAGGTACTCACGGCCAGGGGAGGAAGACACTAGTAACTACTACACACGGGGCTGCGCTCAGGACCCTGCGGAGGCAGAGGAGGGGTGCCCCTGCTTCCCAGAGGAGGGTGTGATCGGCTTGTCTGAATAGTTGGCAGACTGGCAGGAAGCGACACCTGTCAGGTCCAGGACTGCGCGGGTGCAGCTGGACCTGCCGTGGGGGACTAGCGGGGTTGGCTTTTCCAGCAGGGGGTGGGCACATCCAGGCAGAAGCAGGGGAGCCCGTGGCTAGGCCCCTGGGGTCCTGTGAGGCTCAAAGATGTCAGGACAGCACCTGAAATTTCAGGCTTACCATGAGCCCTCTTGGAAGCAGCTTCTCAGACACAAATGGGACAGTGTCGCTCCCTGCTCAAAGCTCTTCGTTCCTTACGTAGGAGGAAGCGCCAGCTCCTGGAGCAGCAGCATTCAGTTCTGCTTGTCCGCCATCCCTGCTGGGCCTCACTGACTCTGCCAGCTCAAGCCTGACCTGTCCCAGAGACACTGGGGGCACCTATTTTCTCTCTCCCCTTGCTCCACCCCACCCTGCACATCTGGACCTGCAGGTTGGTCCTGTCGCAGCATCGCTGCAGTCGTAACCCTTTGGTGCACACAGCACTGCAGCGTGTGCAGAATCTGTTCACACCTATTACCACGTTTCTGCCGCTCAGCAATCCTTCAAGCAGATATTACTAATATTCCTACCTCCATCTCGCAGATGAGAAAATTGGGTTCAGAGAGGTTAATTAACTTACTCAAGATCCAACTGTGAACCACATCACACCACAACTTGGAATGCAAGTCTTTGGACTGCAAGTCCGATATCGTTTTCCCAATGCCAGCACTTCCGTCCTAGAAAAACAGATCTCCCCATCTCTGCCCTAGATCCACCCCAATAATGCCAAAATTCTGTCTTCCTTCACTCAGAAGGACTTGGTGCCTCAAACAGTCATGGAAAGCAGTCCTTCCATCCCATAACAAGTCACCCAACATTTGACCTAACATCCATTTGGGTTCTTAACTGAAAAATGTCACAGTCTTTGGCAATGACGGTTTCCCCGTTGTTTCCTTTGTAAGGTCTCTAAGGTAGAAGCAAGCTTCCTGAGTTCAAGGACTCTAAAGGTTGTTTGTATAGATATGTGCGCATTCATGTACGTGTGTTTGTGTACATGTCTACATGGGGACCTTTAATCCCAAAAATATCAATCCTATGGGCAAACACATCACAGGCTGATAATAAATGCTTGTGGAAGAGAAAATAAAATTAGTATGAAATCACTTCCATTTCACAAATAACACTTCTCCAGGCCTTGAATGCTTTAGGGAGAGCCAGGTATTTTAACTGCACAATGAAAGGAGGTCTGCAAGCTAGTGGCCATCCTCAGGAATGTTCTGGCTCAGGAACCTAAAGAGAAGCATCACTCAGTCCTAGACAATGGTCCCATTCATCTCAAAACATGTCACACGATCTGAAATCAGTGTGAACTCATTCTCAAGTACTGTGTCAACCATTCTGCCCCCGCTTTTACAGAGGAAGGCGAAGTCGGCTCTATCCAGAAAAAGGGTCACCAAAACATTCCTACCTCTGTCCCTAGCATCTCGTCCCTGGGGACTTGGCTTCCAGGGATACACTAAAAGGTGAGTCCACAGAGCTTAGGAGAGATTGGTAATCAAAACTGGACATTCCCTACTTGACACATGCCACCAAGGCCGAAGGCTGCCATGGAAGGGGCCACCATTAGAGAGCAAGGAGGACAAAGGACTGTGGAAAGAAAGCAAGCGACATAAAGAAAGAATTAAAAGAAAGGAGCAGGTCATGGTGGTGGACATCTGTAATCCCAGTACTCGGAGGCTGAGCTAGGAGGATCGCAGGTTCCAGGCCAGCCTCGGCAACTTAGCGAGGCCCTCAGCAACCTAGTGAGCCCCTGTTTTAAAATAAAAAAATAAAATAGGGCTGGGGGTGTAGGCCAGAGGTACAATGTCCCTGGGTTCAATCCCCAGTACAATAAAATAAAATAAAATAAAATAAAATAAAATAAAATAAAATAAAATAAAATAAAATAAAGTAAAATAAAATAAAATGATTTAGGGAGGCACAAAGACATCCAGAGGTAAATGAGGTGAGCCGTTGGGAGCCTCGATAACCTTCCCACCCAGGCGTGCTCTTCTGCCTACGAGGGCGAACGGCCCGTGATGTAGGCCACACTGCTGCCTGGGTCATGGAAGGAGGGACAGGTACACACAGGTGCGGTCTCAACCCCATTCTACCAACGGTGAGCAGTGCAGCCCTGGGCAAGTCACACCACTCCATGGCTCAACTGTCTCATCTGTGCAGTGGAATTAAGAACCCAGTGTTCTGAGTGAAGACAATCCACACGGAACTTTCTCACCTGTGAAATGGGCTGCCACAATGCCTGCCATAGGGTGGTTGTGAAGATCAAACAAGACAATCCATGAAATTTCCTTCTCCCCCTCCTTCCTCCTCCATGTCCTCCTCGTCCTTGTCTTCCTCCTTCTCATCCTTCTTCATCCTGGCCTGGAACCTCTTACAGGAAGAGTTTAACATTAACTGTCAGGTTCCCCCTCCACAGAATAACTCGCTGGGGATGGAATTTTTATTATCTTCATTATATAGATGAAGAGACTGACTTACAAAGTGGTGTGTGGGCTACCTGTGGTGCTCCTTGGCTGACAGACCCATCGCCCTGACCTCTGACTTCACGTTTACAAGGTGTTTCCATGTGAGTGTGTGTAAGTGCACGTGCCTGCATCTTCAAATTTCCCCCTTTTCATAACACCAGTGGTGTTGGACTTGTACTCTGGGAGCAGCTTATCTTAACTAAGTATATCTGCAACCACTCCGTCTCCAAACAGAGTCACATTCTGAGGCCCTGGGGTTAGGACCTCAACCTATCATTTATTCATCAATTAATTTATTATTATTTTTATTATTTTGGTACTGGGAATTGAACCCAGGGACGTTCTACCTCCGAGCTACACTCCCAGCCCTATTTATTTATTTATTTTTGTTTAGAAACAGGGTCTTGCTAGGTTGCTGAGGGTCTCACTAAGGTGATGAGGCTGGCCTTGAGCCTGTGCTCCTCCTGTCTCATCCTGCCAAGTACTGAGATCTGAGGCTCTGGGGCTTAGAACCTCAACAAGTGAATTTTGGATTTTCTTTCTTTCTTTCTTTCTTTTTTTTTTTTTTGGTACTGGGGATTGAACCCAGAGGCATTCTACCTCTGAGCTACATCCCTAGCCCTTTATTTATTTTTTTACTTTTTCTATTTATTTATTATTTATTTATTTTGTGGTACTGGGGATTGAACCCAGGGGCATTCTATTTCCGAGCTACACCCCCCGACCTATTTTTTATTCTTTATTTTGAAACAGGGTCTCGCTAAGTTGCAGAGGACCTCACTAAGTAGCTGAGGCTGGCGGCGAACCTGCGATTTTCCTGTCTCAGCCTCCCAAGTACTGGGATTACAAGCGTCCGCCACCACACCCGGCTTTTTTTATTTTGAAGCAGGATCTCACTAAGTTGCTGAGGCTGGCCTCGAACCTGCCATGTTCCTGTTTCAGCCTCCCCACTACTGAAATTACAGGTGTGCGCCACCACACCCTGCTCAACCTTTGAACCTTGAGGGAATACAACCTAATTCAGAACACCCGCCTTCCCTTGGATGTCACTCCCAGCCCCAGATTACGATGAAGTCTAGATTCTCAGGACAAGGAATGGGCCACAGCACGTAACTCTCTTTCTTCTCGCCCTATTCAGCTTCCTCTAAATACATATTTCTTAGCCATTGTACCTTCGCTCCCGGATGCCTGCAGGTCCTCCGGAAGACAGCCCCGGGCCTCCGCAGCAGGACATCTTGGAACAGGGGCTCATCATCGATACCCATCTCTGGGAAGGCGGCATTCACCCGCTCAGCGGTCCTTTGTGGCTCCAAGCCCTTCTCCCTCCCAGGACCCCAGTGATGCCTCTATAGAACTGGAGCTCTGCGGTTACCATGGTTAATATTTCTGACTTGATTGACACCACCAGTCACTGAACCGCAGCCTCCCGGGTGAGACACGCTCTATTCATTAGCACCTCTTGCGTGGGGCCATTGCATCGAACCACATTCTATTTCTGCTTACAAAGAAAATAGAAGAAAAAAAAAAGAGGAGGAGAAGAAGAAGCAAGCAAAGGAAAAGCAGAAAGAAAAGGCAGTCTTGAAGACAAGGCTCTGTTGCTATATGAGATGTTGCAGTTTTGCATCGAGGGCGAAATCGCTCTCGACGGATTGTAATGTTGTACCAGCTCTGGCCCCATCAAGGATGGTGAGATGTAAAGTGAGAAATCTTAATTTTGGTGGCACAGTCACACAGAATCGGAGCTAGAAATCAAAACTAGCCGAGTCCCAGTGTTTGTGTCCTGAAGGGAGCTGCTCGCTTGTTTACCATCCTGTCACCGCGCCCGGAGCCATCTCCGAAGCCACGTCTCCCCTCTGCATCTGTTGACGCCCTGCCCCCTCCCAAGCACGGGAGCCTGCAGAAGTTTACATTGGATGGATTAATAAAAAGTGTGCACGTTCACTAGAGCCTGGGATTTTTTTTTATCTCCGCGTCTATTTTTAATAATCGTGACAAATGTTTTGTTTGTTTTTAAGCTAGACGTGCTTCAGTTTTCTTCATTAGAATTCCACTGTTTCCTCTTCTAGCCTTGTTCGTTCTCGCTTACCTCACCCACCGTTCCTGGAGATATCAGACTGTCTCCGTGCAGGCAATAATGCTTTTAAAATAATAAAGACAATAAGAAAAGATGGCTTTGGGGGTTATATTTTGATTTGATTTTTAACATTCCACAATGTAATTGTAGAACCAGTCTGGTTTGATCATTTCTGGCTTAGTGGATGGGAAACCGGAGAATTTCAAACATTCAGTGCACACCTCCCAGGCTGTCACCTATGCTCCCGGTCCACGATATTGACACTGAGAAATAGCTCCCCTCCGTGGACTGATTCCACGTCCAGCCTCCTTTCCTCAAAACAGCCCTTCTCTGGACATGTGGACAGTATTTTGGCACTCATGGATTCTGTCTTCTCTGTTTCCTGCCTCGACTTTACCCTCCCTTTTCTCTCTTCTCTGTGTTTCTCGGTTTGCTATTTTGCTGACACTCTGTAGACATCTCTCCCACCTAGACATTAGGACCCCAAGCCCAGAGGTCAGAAATCCCCTCCTCTGCTCACCCTCTTAAGTCTCAAGCCAATTGCTAAAGCCACTTACATTTCTTTCCTGGGATAGTTTATAGTACTTATAATTATCCCTCCCCCACCCCCAAAAAATAGAGTCAAAAACTCAAAATCCAATGTCCACAACCATGGTCAAAACTGCCAGGCATGGTGGTACACACCTGTAATCCAAGTACTCGGGAGGCTAAGACAGGAGGATCGCAGGTTCGAGGCCACCCTCAGCAATTTAGGAAAACTCTATTTCAAAATGAAAAATTAAAAAAATAATTCTAAGGGGGTGTAGCTCAGAGGTAGAATGCCCCTGGGTTTAATCCCCAGTGCCAAACAAAGTTTTGGTTATTAGCACTGTGCTAATAAACGTGGGGCTGATAGCTTCAGGTGGCTACGCACCCTGCTTCCCAGGGGCTCCTGTGCCCCATGGCCACGCCCCTCCCATGGCTGGCTCCGCCCCTCCCGGATCTATTGGTACATCTGTGTTTGTTAATGTAGCAATGTAGCCAATATAAACTCATCGACCTGTCTCTTTGATGTCCCCTCTCCCCATCCTCCTCCCTCCCAGACACGCTCTCCTCTGACTTCTTTCCATCCCAATGACACGGATCTCCACTTTCACAACCTCATACCCCTGAGCACCTTTCTGGGGTGACGCCCTCAGGCTGCTTCTGCTCCCTGTCTTCTCCCACCCAAGTCCAGTTCTAGACCCTGTCCCCCACTGATGCCCTCTGCCCCTTCCACTCCCGGCCACTTGCCTGTGTCGCACTGGGAAGCCCCTCCCTGGACACCTGGGACTCCCAAGTCCATCTGACTCCTGGGGCAGCTCCTGCTGGCAGGCGTGCACGATCCTGCCTTCCCTGGAGCGTGAGATGCACGCCGGGTGTGTGCTCAGAAAATGCTTTCAAGTGCTTTTAAATCTGTGCAATGAACACTATAGGGATCAAGTATACTGCTCTAAAAACTTCATCCCAACCCCAGAGTGAAGCCGCTCTTCTCTTTGCCTTCCTGGGACTCCCGTGCACCAAGTCCAGGGGAGCTGCAGCGATGTTCCCCTGGGAATTACTGAGCAAGTGTGGGGAGAGGGGTCACTGACTCTCCATGCCCCCAGCTAGCTGTGTCTGTTGCCTCACAATAGAGCCAAGTTCCAGGAAATCACAGAACTCTTCCAAGTTCAGCCTGGCTCCAACTCCAGGTACCAGCCCCCCATGGGCCCCATCTTACTCTACATCACCTTGTGCCCTAACCCCACCTTGACCTTGACCGCTGAGCGCCCTTTCTCAGGGGTCTCTATGCTGGGATGCCCTTCAGTCTTGTGACCAGGCCCATCTCAGCCTCCCTCCGCAGGTCCTCCACCCAGATACAGTGGGCACCAGAGCCCTGGGACACATTTCTCCTCGCGACACGCAGACTAGGACACTCTGGTTTACTTTCTTCCTAAGAATCGTCTTACACCACGCTTCACCTCTTCCCCCTTCGCGCTTTAGTTTCTCAAACACCCAACTCAACTCTTCACTGGGAATCAACACCAGAGTGGGCTGGGTTGCAAAATCACCCCTCTCCTACTCCTCCCTTGATGTAGACAATAATAAACTCCACTGAGCACAGATCCGGGAAACAGTGGGTACTTAAAAAAAGGCCAGTACCTTGCATTCTTCCTCTAATATAATGGAGAGCTGAGCATTTTAAATGATAATAAGCCGGGCATGGTAGCTCATGCTTGTAATCCCAGTACTTGGGAGGCTGAGACAGGAAGATCGCAGGTTCGCGGCCAGCCTCAGCAACCTCGTGAGGCCCTCCACAACTTAGTGTGACCCTGTTTCAAAATAAAAAATCAAATCGGGCTTGGGGTATAGCTCAGAGGTAGAATGCCCCTGAGTCCGATCCTCAGTACCATACAAAAATAAATAAATAAATAAATAAATAAATAAATAAATAAATAAAATAAGTGATAATAAAATAGCTTGAGTTCAAGTAGATATTTGGATGTGTTCAATTCCGAGATCAATTTTGTTAAGAGTTTAAGCAGTGGAAAAGGCCAGGAAAACCATTATAATAAAAACTCTCTAGGCCGGGCGTGGTGGCGCACGCTTGTAATCCCAGTACTTTGGGAGGCGGAGACCGGAGGATCCGAGTTCGCGGCCAGCCTCAGCTCTCTCTTTCTCTCTCTCTCTCTCTCTCTCTCTCTCTCTTTCTCTCTCTTTCTCTCCCTATCTCTCTCTCTCTCTCTCTCTCTCTCTCTCTCTTTCTCTACTTAGTGAGGCCCTCTGCAACTTTGTGAGACCCGGTTTCAAAATAAAGTATAAAAAATAGGGCCGGGGGTGTAGCGCGGAGGTAGAACGCCCCTGGGTTCGATCCCTGGTAACGCAAAAAAAAAACAAAAAACAAAAACTCTCTAAACTTTGTGTATTCTCTGATCAACTCAGGTGACAATGGAAACCCCTAAGTGAGGCTAAAGCCACAGGTTAAGGTGCATCTCTGATTCCTGTTCTTCAGTCAAAGGCCACCCCTGCCGGGTACTTACCTGGAGCCTCAGCTCCAAAGAAGACCAGCCCCTGAGCTCTCAAACCCCGACCTCGCATGGGGAATGCAGAGACCCACATATCTAGGGACGTGCCGAGTGACACGCCCGGCTGGACAGTGGGAGCTGGCCACAGTCCCCAGCTCTGTCCAGGGCTAGTTGTAGCACATCGGGCACCAGGTAGAGACCCGCCATCCACAGCATAGTAGAGCGCGGGGGCCGGAGATGTGATAGGAGAGAGCAAAGAACGCATCCCTGGGCTCCTCCGCCCTCGAGAGGGACCCAGGATACAGGGGAGGCCTGTTTGCTGTGCCCCTGTCCCTCCTTCGCTCTGCTTACCCTACAGGCCTCCTGCACCTGGTGTGGCCTGGGCAGCATGTCCTTCCTGAGCGCTCAAGGAGCGTGTTCCATAGACATGCAGGTCCTGCGTTCTGAACCCACCCTCTTTTCTGATGGACCAGCACATCCCAAGGCTGCGCCTACCTGCACACAGGTGCGCACGTGCGTGGCCTCCTCTCTCCATCAAAATGTGCCCTTCAGTGCATTTTTGGGGGGCCAACAACACGTTGTCCTGCACGACTCTCAAAGCATTTGTCATTTGGAGAAAAATGGATGCCGATCTAGTATAACTTCAGTAACTAACGTGAGTAATTTTAACTCACCAGAGCAGAGTTTAGCAAAGCCCAGTTCAACTTTGATTTTTTTAAAAAAAATTATTCATGCATGTGCTGTTTCCAAAAACATACCCTAGGGCACTTCAGCGTGGGCCTCTCTCCAGCATCTTCTCATGCAAGTCTGAGTTACTTTCTAGCAACAGGCGGCTGCAGGCCAGCACCCCATAACAGGCAACCCTACCCAAGCTTATTTGATCCACTATAAATGATCTACCTTCGGCTCCTCAATTATGGGCCTTTTGAGAACCCCCCTCAGTTCCCGCTGAAGAACTGAATTCATTTTAATTTTACTCAATACTAAAATGTAATGGAATGCTCTGTTTGGAATTAAGATTATCTATAAGTAATAATTCATCATGCATCATAAAGTGAATTATTACCTGGGGTTTATAAATGATAAACAATAATAATAAAATTAATAAAATAAGTAATAAAATATACAAGTTGCTTCTTAGTACAGTGGACCCTCCCATATCTGTTGTGTCACTTTCTGCAATTTCAGTCACCTGAGGTCACTGTGATTACAGTACAGGACAATAAGTTATTTTATTTTTATTTCAGTATAATTTTATAGTACTATTTATCAGATTACATTTTAATATACTGTTATGTACTTTTTAGTATAGTATAATGTTATCATTGTTGTATTCTGTTAATTGTTCATCTCTCACTGTGGTGAAATTTAAACTTTCCACAGGGGTGTGTTTGTAGTGTATGCAGGGTTTGGTACCCTGTCCCCTGAGGTTTCAGGCATGCATGGAGGGCCTGAAACACCCCCTGTGAATGGGTGGGGGTGACTGTGTGTTTAAAAACATGTTGACAGTCAGCTTTGCACTCTGAGGGAGGAAAGGGACATCGACCGAGGGACAGCTGGGCGCCTGTACTGCACGAGCCATTGCATACTGCTCCTTCCCAGCCTTGCCACCGCTCTGAGTGACGGGCCCCTTACAAAGGAAGGTGGGACACGGTGAGAACCTGGGTGTCAAGCCTACACCCCAATCTCTTTTCCAGCTTGTTTCTATAGGTCCACGTTGCCCGAGCGCTCCGCGAGAGGCGCAGGAGGCAGCGGACAGGCTGAGAGGTGCTGAGCGGCAGGGCTTGGCTATTTAAGGGAATGCTGGAGCACATGCCATAAATTCTCTCCTCCTCAGTGCTCTTTATTCAGGAGTCCTGAGCCAAGCCTCCTGCTCAGGGTTGCAGGTGCTGGTCACAGGGCAGGCCGGCCCTTCTCACACTTATAGCTAAGGTCACAGCCTGACAGGGACCCAGGAACCCACAACAACGGGCTCACCTCGCCTCTCCTTCTACTCCACCCGGAAAATCCACAGCTCTAGGGTGCTGGGGCCTTTCTTGTTTTTTTCCCTTCCTCCCTTCCTTCCTTCCTTCCTTCCTTCCTTCCTTCTTTCCTTCCTTCCTTCTATCCTTCCTTCCTTCCTTCCTTCCTTCCTTCCTTCTTTGTGTGACACTGGGGATTGAACCCAGGGGCATTCTACCTCTTAGCTACACCCCCATCCCTATTTTATTTTTATTTGGAAGCAGGGTCTTGCTAAATTGCTGACAGCCTCTCTAAGTTACTGAGGCTGGCTTCGAACCTGCGATCCTCCTGTCCCAGCCTCCCAAGTACTGGGATTACATGCACCACCACACTGGGATTGTCTTTTTCTTTTTAATAAAAACAAACATACTCAGAGTTTTCAGGACACCAAATTGTACCTGATATTCTAATCTCACCAAGTGTGACTTACCCTTCATGCCTCTTCTTTTCACCAAATACTCCCTCCCCATATCCTTATTAAGGACTTTTCCAGAAAGAATGATTGCATGCAACTTTTAAATAAACAAAGGGCTCTTCTAGCTTGGTCCTTTCTCCTCTGGAGCCTGGGTGGGAGGCGCTGGCCCTCACAGCTCTTTCTCAGCTGCCCTTCCAGAAGCCCCGGGGTGCGGCCGCTTCAGCTCCCCGCAGCCTGGCTGTCTCCTGACCTTCTGTCTTCCTCCTCCTTGGCTAATATTCCCAACACACAAATAGACGCATTTTAAGAATAGAGCACCCTTAGTTTGACATACTAAGCTACCGACAAAGACGTATTCCGGGGCCGCTTTTTAAAGCCTGCAAACATCACCAGGATTAAATGTGTGTCCCCAGCCGGCTGGGATGGTACTGCTCGCTGGCACAGAACAGCCCCGCCGGCCTAGGAGGTTGCAGTTTGGGTTGAGCACCCTCAGGAGGTCTAGACAGCAGCCGGACTAACTTTGGAAGCGCGGGCCATCCATGAGCCGTCTGTATGTCCTTCTATTGTGCACACAACGGAGTGAGATGTATTTATGGATTCAAGACAGCTCCGTCATGCTTTAAGATCAGAGTTAAGAATCCACACCAGAAATATTCTTAGAGTTTTTTTCTTTTAAGTTACAAGTCTTCCCCTAACGTATATGAATGAAACATGTATTACAAAGTGAGCCTCGTTTCTCTGTGTTTAATTAGCAAATGACAAGGCTTTCCTTGCTGGTGAACGGGCTCCAGGCGCAGAGGTGGCCCCCGTCCACTGCTGGCTGTCTCTGCTCCCAGAGCTCTGGTGTGGAAGCCTGTTGCTGCGGCCCTCGGAATGGAGAAATGTGTCTTTCTTTGCCTGATATTCACTTCCAGCTCTGTGAGGGGTGTGATTTTTAAAAAGGACCAGTGAGCGAGGAGAATGGCTTTTCTTCCCACACTGTACTTTTGGTGATAGTACATCTGTTAACTCTTTCCAGTTTTGGATGAGAGTGGGTGAACGTGATGCTTATTTCTGGCCAGATTCTGTGGATTTATTTTTTTTAGCACAGCAAATTGATCTAACAAATATCCTATTATAGCCGCATGATGCTTCTGTAGGTAGGAAGACTTACAGCCTATTATTTCATACGGAATGAGAATTTTTACATGGAAAAATCAGCATTGTTGTAAACATGGACTGGAGTATTAGACAGCCACCAAAATGAGATTTATAAAATGAGGTGTATAGATTTATATTCAAAATAATAGGAACAATTTTAATAATAATAGTAAACAACAAATAATATGTAGTAAAATAATAGTAAATATATAAAATAATAGTAAAAATACAAAATGTTCTATAAATAGACACAGTTGAGATTACAGCATCTGAATGGAATTATATAATATTTACATGTAAGAATACATATGCATGTCTACATCTGTCTACCTATCAGTCTACACACATAGTGATTATGTTTAGTGGGAAGATCAGGGTGACCTTTACCTTTAAAAAGTTGTTCTTCTAGTTTCTGAGTCTTTATGAGGCCATCTTATTTTTCTAAGGAAAAACAAAAGATCTTGTTAAAAATCACATTTCAAATAAACTATCTTTATCTCAACAGTCCCCTTGGTGATAAAGGATGAAAGCAATACCTCCTAGTTCCTTAATTCTGAGGATATTTAGTCCTTCAGTTTTGCCAAACAACAATTCACATGTAATAAAAGCGAGTGATATTCCCCAATGAGTTTAGGAAAACCTTTCTTCCCCTTGACTTAGGACTTTAAAATTACACTACAGAACACAGAGCAGGGGGCAATTTAGACACTTCCATAGCTATCCAAATGGTCCTTTTTCAGCCCAGCTGGTGGCACATGCTTATAATCCCAATACTTGGGAGGCTGAGACCTGAGGATCTGGGTTCATGGCCAGCCTCTGCTACTTAGTGAGGCCCTCCTCAACTTAGTGAGACCCTGTTTCAAAATAAAGAATAAAAAATAGGGCTGGGGGTGTGGCTTGGAGGTAGAATGCCCCTGGGTTCAATCCCCAGTGCAAAAAAAAGCAAAAAAAAAAAAACAAATAAACAAATGGTCCTTTTTCACACGCTGCTATTGTTTTGGCATATTCTAAGCAACTACTACAAATGAACTGATGCCCTAATGTTCTTCTTGCCACAGTAATGAGCGAAAGGTAAAGGGCTTGGTCAACTCAACAAACACCACCAACTTATCGGATGTCACTTGGGAACGGGGCACCAGGTGAGACACAGGTGCAGAGACCAAGAGCAGGGAACACAGCCTCTCACTGTGTGGCACCGGAGCGCGCTTGCCTGCGAGTGTTTAAGCCATCATTATTTCCTTTAGAAGGGAGATATTGTTTCCTGAGGATTAGAATACATCAACTAGGGGCAGCATGCGCACTCTTGGCATAGCAAGCAAATCTCCTCTAGCGTGTCCTCTGGCGCCCAGACAGCCACTCATCTCAAATGAACCCAGGTTCTTGACCAGTGTGCACTGGTTTGCTTTGCTTCTCATTCTTGGGGAAATGTACGGTGTTCAAAGTGCATGGTAGAAAGTCTCCCCCATGTGCACGGTGTCCCTGGAGAATCTGACCCGGCTCTGCCCTGTCCCTGTCGGTGGCAGCTGAAGGTGTCACCCTGCCCTCTTCTCTCTGCATCTGCTTCAGTGCAGCATCAGCTGCAAGCCAGGAAATTAGTACAGGGAGAGGGAGAAATGAACACACTGTAATTTTTACAATACACCAACAGTAATATTGTGACAAACAGTTGGGCAGAGTAATTCAGCGCCTCCAACACTCAAGTTCCGCTGAGAGCAAGATCTGTGTTTCAAGGGCTAATGAATGACTTGGGGCCAGGCCTTGAGCGCTAAATGAACAAAGGGCAAAGGAATTAATGAATGTGAGTGAATGAAAGCAGCAAATTTAAACTGAATTTAATGAAAGTGTAGGGTCAACTCACTCACCTTTCATTTAAGTGCAGTCTAGTACAGCGTGGCCCGTGCACACTACAGTTAGGATGCAAGTTATGATAGCATATGAAAAATAGAAGAATTGTGGAATATACTGTACTTTAAATTCTTGCTCTTTAAAGTAGGGAACATTTAAATTACAGGTGCTTTAAAAAGTGAGGTAGCATATAAGCTATAAAGTAGATGATTTTCAAGCAAGTTCTGAGCTATATTTTTAATTTGAAATAGTTGAATATTAACTTTCCCGGGCAGGTGCATTGGCACATGCCTGTAATCCCAGTATTTGGGAGGATGAGACAGGAGGATGGCAGGTTTGGGGCCAGCACAAGGTAACTTCGAAAAACTCCATTTCAAAATAAAAAATAAAAAGGGCTGGTTGTATAGCTCAGAGGTAAAACACCTGGGTTCAATCTGCAGTATCACAAAACAATAAATAAATATTAACTTTCCCCATCAAATTATATAAATATAGAAAAAGATAAATTAGATATGGCATTGAAATCAAAGAAAATAAAAGAATCTGTTGAACAAACTTTTATAGAGATTGAAAAACAGTTGTTAAGCCCATTTGAAATTTAGATCCTTGTTAATTTTATCTAAAACACTGTAGATGTCTATGTGCAGTTCATGAAAAAGCAAACAGAGTCAAGGATACCAAGAGCCAGGAAAACACTGATTATTTTAATGGAAAACATAGTTGAAGGCTAAGCTTTCCTCAAGTATTGCTGTCACAATCCAGCCTGCCACTTATATGTCATAATATAGTTTTCTGGAAACTACCTTAAACCTTGTTAAAACATGAAGTCATACATCAGAGCTAGAGTAGCTCCAGCCACAGTACCAGAAACTTTCAAATATCCCCAATTCCCCTCTCATCCTGGGTGTGACACACCCAACTCAGGAGGCAAAGTTGATGTGGACCCCAATGGAATATGGAAAAGAGGACATTCTGCCAACTACGATGGCACATGCCTATAATCCCAGTACTTGGGAGGCTAAGACAGGAGGATTGCAGGTTCGAGGCCAGCCTCAGCAATTTAGCAAGACCCTCAGCAACTTAGAGAGACACTGTTTCAAAATAAAAAATGAAAAAATGGGCTGAGGGTATAGCTCAGATGTAGAATACCTCTGGGTTCAATCCCCAATACAGAAAGAAGGAGAGGAGGGAGGGAGGGAGGGAGGGAAGGGACATTCTTCCTAACCTGAAAATCTTTTTATGAAATCTTCTCTCTTTCTAAAAGTAAATTATCTCAGCCAGGCATGGTGGCACACGCTTGTAATACCAGTACTTTGGGAGGTGGAGACCGGAGGATCTGGGTTCGCAGCCAGCCTCAGCTCTCTCTCTCTCTCTCTCTCTCTCTCTCTCTCTCTCTCTCTCCCTCTCTCTCTCCC